>JACJUY010002117.1:7226-32800 GCA_014220935.1 Platorchestia sp. MABIK
AAAATATATTAATATCTATGTTTTTAGTCATGATTTCTTGTAAAAATAACATTTAAAAAAAACAGCATGGTTTTTTGGTCCCATCTCTATCAATTACCATAAGTAAATATATATTACTACAACACACTATTTGAGGAGTTGAAGGTGATTCACGTGCATTGTAAAATAAATGAAATATCAAAACATGAAACCACAGAAAATGAAAAATTTTATACAACTATAGAAATCCATGAATTAAGAAGGATGCTGTTTTATTTTATAATCTGACATGAAAACAAATAATGTAATGTGAATTTTATTCTTGCTGAGTTATTTTCAAACAAAATATTTGAAAAAAAAACAAAATATCCACGTTTTTTTTAGCCATGGTTTTTTTTAGCCATGGTTTTTTTTAGCCATGGTTTTTTTTAGCCATGGTTTTTTTTATAAAAAAAACACGTTTTTTATAAAAAAAACAGAACGGTTTTTTTTGAGTCACATCTCTAGCTGGAGGGGACATCATGTATATGACAGTGCTGTTTCAGCTGTGCAGAGACAGCTGTGACATTATTATTATTATTATTGCTCATGCAGTAACATTACAGCTGTGTGTATTATTACTGCAAGAGCAATTTTATTGAAGAAATCGTCATCCTAAGTAATTCGTAGCATTGGCTCGTAATGTTCAATACTGAAGAAAGTTTGTGCTAAGATTTTTAAAGCACCTGCAACACAGATGACATGTGAGCAAGTTTGCTCTATCCTAGTTCCCATTGCTCCTGGCTTTTGGAGCATTTGTGCTGCTTGCATCAACGTGCACTGGTATCTGCTCTATTGTTATGTGTTCATCTTATTTCTGATACTAGCAATTGTTGAGGTTCATTTTATTCAGATGAAACTATTTATCAAGCCTGATGTTATATTTACTTCAGCTTTTCCTGGCAGCTTGTGGCTTTAACACAAAAGTTCAGTTACTGTTGATGAGAATTTTATTCTCAATTATCACAAGCATCCCCTCAGGGGGATACAATTATTGTATCCATGGGAATTAGCGCTCCCAGTGGGGAAGGTGTGAGGGCCTGTGCTGAGAGTTAGGTAGGCCTTTTTTTGTGTTGTTGAAGTAAAATATTTTGCTGTGTTAAGAACCATCTTTTTTGGTTCACTGCCATCCTTTTTTTCAGCACCTACTACTTTCTTCTTCAACTTTTATCTTGTTTCACGAACTTCTTTCCCAACTTGCTGTTTCTATGCCCTTTCTGCATAGATTCTGCATTCCCTAATATCCATACTGAATGGTGCCTTCTTCTCTTCGATACGCTCTTTTTTTTTTTTTTTGGAGCGGTTAGGGAGGCTTAAACTAACCTGTAGTTTAATCTTATCACAAGCATTCCATTTTCTTGAAATGTATGAGGCGTTGTTGAGATAAGAAATCTGACCATGGTTTAAATCTGGTTTCCTGTTCATCTATTGATATGGAAAACTCCTCACTTCTCAGATCCAACGAACACCAACTGGCATACACGTATTCCATTGTTCTCTTGTTAGTGGAATAAATTAATGAGCATAATGTTTGCTGCAGGACTACATTGCAGTGAAGAAGAACCACTCCCGGTACTTGCCTCACTCCGCCGGTCGGTACTCAGCAAAGCGGTTCCGCAAGGCGCAGTGCCCTATCGTCGAGCGCCTCACCAACTCGCTCATGATGCACGGCCGCAACAACGGCAAGAAGCTCCTCGCTGTCAGGATTGTGAAGCACTCCTTTGAGATCATCCACCTCCTCAGTGGAGAGGTATGCTCGCCTTATTTCAATGTGCCAATACATCTCCATCTCTTACTTTCCTTCCATTCAATAGTGTGCCGCTTTATTTTAGGTTTAGTGGAAATAAGATACGTCAAATTGAAAGAAAGTTTACTTTTTCATCTTGGTGAATGAGTTGAATTGTAATATTGTGCAAATTTTACATAGGTAAGCGTTCAATATTTAGCATTCACGTTTTCATAATTTAGATCCAGGATGATCTGATTTTGAGTTTTATGTCCATTGTTCATGGTCATTTTCTCTAATTTTCTTAGTAGAAATCTGAGTCATTTGATGCTCAATTTACCTAGTCTTTCATAGCATATAATGAGCAAATATTGAGCTGCTGCATTATAACTGGTTCACTTCTGGCGCGCTTCTGTTGTGAGCATTCTTTTCTCCAAATAGTTAGCTGATGGTGAAGTCGTACTTTTTATTTTACTCTCATCAATGTCCTGGCTGTGTAAAGAACCGTGTGATGGTTTGCAGAACCCCGTGCAAGTGGTGGTGAACGCGATCATCAACAGCGGACCGCGAGAAGACTCAACTCGTATCGGTCGCGCTGGTACGGTGCGTCGTCAGGCGGTGGATGTGTCGCCGCTGCGGCGCGTCAACCAGGCCATCTGGCTGCTCACCACCGGGGCGCGCGAGGCTGCCTTTAGGAACATCAAAACTATCGCCGAGTGCTTAGCTGACGAACTTATCAACGCCGCCAAGGGCTCTTCTAACAGCTACGCCATCAAGAAGAAGGATGAGCTCGAGCGTGTGGCCAAGTCCAACCGTTAAGAGAGAATAAAATTCTCCCTTTGAAGTTTTCTTTTCTTCTTGCCTCCATTGAAATTAGGTTGAATTTTCGACGGTTATTGAGTGGGAACTTTAAGTTTTTGTTCGGACGATTTGGTGCTCTCGACCGTCTCCTACCTGAGCGCTGTTTTACAGTGAAATTATTCGTCGTTGAAAGCATTTAGTTTCCACTGTACAAGAGCTCGAATCAACACTTCGTTGTTAATTACCTGAAAGCAAAGATACGAAAAGATAATTATACAGAGGTAATTATCTCGGTGGCCTGATGTGAATTCAGGTACTATGTACTACTGAATGACCTGCGATTCATGGGAAGATCGACTCAGTAGGTCTTTCATTTACACTGATGTTCAAACGTTGGCCGTCTTCTGATGAGAGCTGCGGAGGAAACTCGAGTTCGTTGTTCTGAAGAGATGAATAATTGAACCATAGATTTGTAAATTGTGGAAATTACTCCAAGACCAAAGGGATGTTCATGGGGCTTGTCAGACGATTTCGATGATTGATGATTAAAGCCGTCTCAATTTTATGTTGACCTATAGGTTCGTTAGGTTTGTGCGACTCTGATTTATAGGGGGACTAAGGAGTTATTCAAATGAACTCTTCAGTGTTGAAACGTGGAGGCGAGCGAATTTGGCGTCAACTTGTATTTGGCATAAATTGAGGATTATTTTTGTAAACGAAGCCTAGAGGTTGTGATCATGTCGATTAAGTTGAACAAAACTACAACGACTCCAATCAAGATTCCCACATACGAAGTTTAATTTGAGCGGTGGTCTATGGTAAATTTTTGATAGAGGTAAGCTAAAAGAAAATTATTGAAATAACCATTTCCTGGGTTGAAAGGTGATTCAGAAATTTCAGATTACTGTTAGAAATGGTGAAAATGGTCTCATTTTATCAATAATTCTTCGAATCTGATTGCCATCGGGCTATTAAATAAGGTATGGCTGCTTTGAAATGCAAGTGGCACAAGATATCAAAGGCACTGGTCAAGAAAATGGTTGTATTTATATTGAACCCTTAACAAATGTGAATGATGACGGAAAAGTACATTGGGGAAAATTACGCTAATGTTGAACACACGTTCGCTTGCGAGAGATCTTGACTAAAGATTAACTGAAATAATAAAATTTACATGTTGATAAACTGGTTCGCACTTTATCTTCCGCTCTCTTGAGCCATCTTTCATGTGGCTAGCGAGTTCAAAACCTAATTTGTGCTCATGACTGCGTTGAGGGAAAAAGGTTAAACTAAAACTTTTCGGTGCAGCCGTGTGCTCGGCAAAAGAAAGCATAAAATGATACGATATGCGCGTCTGCACAAGAAATGGAAAAATATATAATAGTAAAACCTAAAGTCCAAAAGTATGTAAATGATATGAAAAGGCTGAATCAAGGTTGAAATATTGTAACATTTGTAATTAGCGTAGAAGATACTATTGACGTTTATGATGAAAAAATGTTACGTGTTTGATGCATCTGAACATTTAGCATTGAGGACGATTAATTTCGTAAAATGAAAGACATGAAAGCAAATTTTGCCTTAAAGCTTAAATTTCCCTTGAGTGTCAAAGGCGCTGCCTGAAAAATAATTATGAACTCCGTTGAGTAAAATGTGCCTAGAAAGAACGATTAAAACTGTACCCTCTTTAACTAAAGAAATTAGTTTTAATTTTTTTACATTGTTAGAACGTAATGAAATTAGGAGAGAAAAGAAAGTGCTAAAGTGAAATTAAACTGACTTGAAAGCATGTAGTTGCGTTTGAATTAGTTGAAATTTTGAATGATGTGGTTCGAAGCTCTCTATGGAAAGCAACTATTGTATCTTGCTAGAATAGAATATGCTCTACTTATGTCACATTTTTTTCGGTTCACTGCGGTCCTGTTTTTCAGCACCTACTACTTTCTTCATCAACTTGTGAATATTTCGGTGGTGACGGTGCGAATGAGATTGATCTTGTTTAATCAAATAATCATCAAAATTTTATACACACAGTGGCCTTGTAATTGCATAATAATTGTTTAATGGCATCAATGTGTTTTTAATGTAAATTCTAATCAGTGTGAGTTAAGTTTCACATCTATAAAACGCACCAATAAAACGATACAGTTCAACTTTCTTTACTTACAAAAGGAATGTGGCTTGATTTCCGGTGTTCTTGCGTTGAATTTTAGGTGACTGAAAGAATTTCTGACTGCACGGTTATTTTTTGTTATTAGACTAAATAGTTTACAATCATTAATTATCATATGGCACTTTTCTTTATAAATTATAATGAGTAGCCCACTATGTTGACATATTTACGAGCAGGCCTAAGTCATCAACAAATTATGAATTAAAGGGAATGGGTCAAGAAAGAAAGAAAAACCGTTTACCAAAAAAGTTTATACATGAGATGCACAACAACTCATTGGATTGTAAAATGTTTACTTAATATCAAGGTTCGTAATTTATAGGCAAACCATACGAGGCGTACTAATAGACTAATCATGTCGGGGGGCTATTTTTGTTTTGAGAAACAATTATAGTTTCTCATCTTGGATAGTTTATACACAAAGAGAGGGCAGATTACTTTTAAATAATTAAACGTGACCAGAAAATATTTCGAAATTCCTTGATTATTAGCCTTAATTAATAGTTAAAATTAAATAAGTTAAGGCATAAAGGCTCTACCAAAACAGACTGAAACACAACCGTAAATGATTAGTAAGTAGTGAAACAAGTTTGGTCATAAAGTAATTTATAAAAACAACGACCACATCTAGAAACACGTAAATAGTATTTAGAGAAATAAAGCGTAATATGGGCACTAAAATGCAAAAATAACATAAATATGTAAACTGATGTTTATTTTTTAATAATGTTTAACACTAATTAACATATGTTCTTTTTTATTTGAAAAGTTAAAACGTAATAAATCTTCCAAAATTTTTGGGGTAAATTTATGCGTTTGGGTAAAACTTCAGTAGGTAAGAGATTATGTCCCTCAGTCGCCATTTTTGCGTCAGGAACGTGTGGAGTTTTCTGTATTTGAATAAGAGTGAGTACTCAAATTGTAGTTACTGCTTGTTAGGAGTAGTGAAGCCTGCGCACTTTATATTTATCACCTATTTGTATTAACGAAAAACTCAAAGGGAGCAAAGGTTCTGAGACGGAGCATCGACGTTTTGAAAATAAACAAATCCATATGGTTTTTGTACAGAAATTCAGTGTTCAGAAATTTCCAGTTTTAATTGGGTGCTTGTAGAAATTCTACCTATGAATTTTTTACGCTGCTTGTATTTAAAAGACCTAATTTGATAGAACAGGTGTAAACTTGAACTAACCACAGATGCAGGATCAGAATTTTTTAATCATGTATTCATTATAATAATTTAAATCATTAAATATAAGTTATTGAATATAAAACTTAATCCTTGTGTGACATTTAACCAGGGTTGGTTGTGCTAGTGTTGATCTCAAGTTTTCTACATTTTGATAATTCAGTTCTAATCTAAGGCTTGTTGCTATCCCTAGTGCTAAATACTAGAGCATTGCTTGATGTGTCTTTATACTTAATGTACCATTCACGTGTTGTGCATTTTACTTTCTCCTCAAATACCTCAACTGTTTTCCTCCTGCAGTAAGTAATTATTTTGGACTGCTGGTATAGTGTTGAGAAACTTAGTTCTGATTAATAATGCACTTATTTTGTTGAAAAAAGCATGTGAGGGCCTAAGCTGAGAGTTAGGTAGGCCTTCTTTTTGTTGAAATTAAATGTTTTCATTTTGTTGACCCTTGCTTACCTGGTGGTCAAGGAATCAACAACCGTTGGGCGCACGTAAAAATGCTTCAACTGTTGCTTTGTTGTATAGTAGAATTACGAGGGCAATATTTAGGAAATTTAATACGTAAAATGAAAAGAAGAACCAATTTAAAATGGAACATTCTTTTAATAGCAAATGTTTCAGAATTTCTGATTCCATCATCAGTGCTGTAAAACAGAATAAAAAATGATAATGAACAAATTACAAAAAAGCTATAAGAAAATATCAATATACATACATTGAACTAAAAGAACGAAAATGGTTAGGCATAGCTATTTTACGTTTGATATAGGTATATTGATATTATTTCCTTATAACTTTTTTGCAATTTGTTCATTGTTGTTTTTTATTCTGTTTTACAGCACTGATGATGAAATCAGAAATTCCAAAACACTTGCTACTAAAAGAATGTTCCTTTTTATATTGGTTCTTCTTTTCATTTTTAGCTTTGTTGTATACTGTTGGATACTGCTTGAAAAGCTCTATCATCTGCCAGCAATTTCAAGTAGGTAGAGGCAAGGAGGAGTGAGCAATGCTTGGTAGAAGCTTTTGTGAGCTACACGGTACCAGCATGGCCTGGATCTTAACCAGTGGGTGTTGTTGTCGGCTTACACCATGACAGAGTGGCATGTATCTTAACTAGTGCAGCGGGTCTGTGAGTGTCAATACTGGTATGCATCTGGCCTAGTATAGTGAATACAATGCAGCAGTTGTTGTAATCTATACCAATAAACATCTATCTATGCTATCATCTAAGCAATGATAGTAAAGCAATGGCCAGAAATCCTGCAGAGATGATAGTTAGAAAATTTACAGATTAACTCTGTAATTGTGAGAAAAGTATCAAGTCGATCAAATAAATGAATAGCTCAATAGATGAAGTAACATTTCTTTACTGAATGATGTCAATGCAAAGCTCATAGCACTAATAATAGATACGCAGCAAGCGACTGAGTTCACCTATTATTTACAGCAAATTCTACTACTTTCTTCTTCAACTTTCTGCTTACTGTTCTTAGCTTACGGTTTCCATGCCCTTTCTGCATAGATTCTGTATTGCCTTACTCCATACTAAAGGGGGCCTTCCTCATTCCTCTTTGGATTGCCTTTATGGTAGATAGGAAGGCTTAAATTAACTAATAATCAAATTTAATCTGTTGAATAAATCAGAACTTCTTGAAGACTTGCCGGGGTTTCTCGGGAGTTAGCCCCGTTGGTTATAATAACTAAACCTGCCGCTAGGTGGCGCCACGTGTTTTAAGCTTAACTCGACGCAAGAAAAACGGATACACCATCCACGGCTCTGTATCACTCACCCAACCCAACCAAACCAACCAACCAACCAACCCAACCCAACCCAACCCAACCCAACCCAACAAGTAAGACAATTATTTTTAATTTTTAATTTTTATTTATGAGCTACCGCAGTTGAGCTACCGCAGTGAATCCGGTTTTCTCGCGTCGAGTTAAGCTTAAGACTAGTGGCGCCATCTAGTGGGAGGTTTAGTTATCGAATATTTCACCAACGGGGCTAACTCCCGAGTTAAGCCGACTTGCCAAGTGCAATGTTTTATCTTGAAAGATGTTAGATTTGTGAAATGCTATCATTTCCTTTGCAAGTACCAAAATAATCATAAGGAAAAAAAATTATTCTGTCAAGGAAATTTCAATGAATCTTTCATCACTACCTTCTAAATCTCTATTTTTATAATTGAGACACCTCAAGTACTCAAAAAATTCAACATTTGTTTGAATTGAACAACAAATTTGTGTAGCCTGTTACCTTGGTAAAGAAAAGAATTGTGGAATGGCAGGCTCAGTTTTATCTAAAGTAAGGAAATTTTTGTTGTACCAAGTAGAAGCAGGATTTTCAAACAAGTAAAATCATTGCATTAGTGCAACGCATTTGATACCTAATATTTTAAGAAATCCATTGGTTCAAGCTATTTCTCAAAGAAAACCTGTTAGGCGGATACAGCTGTTGTATCTATGGGAATTAGCATTCCCAGGGGTTAATATGTAAGGTCCTTAACTAAAGGTTGAGTATGTTTTCCTTTTGTTGAAGTAGTAGGTTTTTGTTTTTTCACAGACCATTCATTTTTGATTCTCTACTGTCCTGTTTTTCAGCACATTACTTTCTCCTCCAATTTTGATCTTATTTTGCAAACTTTTTTCTCAAGTTATCATTTTTATACATGTGGCGATAGATTCCACATTCTTGCAACTTTATAATAAATGTTATATTTCTCTCTTTCTTTGAAATACTTTCATTGTGGTAAGAACATGGCCATTATGTTCTTCAGTATCTATTACTTTTTTCAACTTTCATTTTGGTTCATAGCCTTCTTCCAATATTTTTTGATGTGTGCATTGTGTAGGATATATTTCATGCAACATAAGGTTCCTTATTCCCAGAATTTTACATACCTATACCTCAGTTTTACGGGCAAAAAGGGGAGGGGGGGGACTTCTGTCTGATAGTCCCAATTGTCCAAAGCATCTGACAGATACATATACGGTACGCTACTGTTCACGCCATACTTGTTCACACACCGCCTTCATGGACGTGCCATTTTCTAACTTCCTTATCAACTCCAGTTTCTGCACCATGGTTAAATTTACCCTCTTTTTTTTTCACGAGCTCCAGATGACATAGTGAAGGAATATAAATCACTGGTACAAAAAATCAAGCACAAAACTGGAAAAAAGGTGCACAAATTGGAAGCAATGCATTGCAGGTGCTGAAACAGTGTTGTCAACAAGGCAACTGCCCACCACCTAGCGGTCAGTTTTGGATCTGTTAGTGTGCGCAACTTTCAAATAAAATCAGTAGCTCAAGAATTTGTCCGTAGAATCTGAAATCCACTAAAATGGTGTGTAAAACCGAGGTATGGGTGTACTTAAAAATGTGTTTCTTTCCTGTCTTTAAACACTTAGGTAGAGCTCAGGGAGGCTTAAATTAAGTTTTATTCCATCATTTTGTTTTTAAGATCACCTAATTTTCTGATTTTAAGATAACTCACAGTGCTGCTCTAAAGAAAGCTTTCTGTTCCCATTTGTGTTGTCAGTTTTATTTGTGAAATTGAAATGTTTGATGAATTGAAGTGCTTATTTTGACAAATTTTGAAATGTTGCTGAGAAAATATTTCATACCCAATTATTGCATGATTGTGATTGAGTCAATCAACTTGTAAATGAATGCTGTTCTATCTGATTAATTTTTTTAGTCTTTTCATGGTATGAACTCAACGCATGTGTGTTTCCGCAGGCACTTTCAACAGTAATGGCTGAGTCGCCTAGTACAAATACGGAGGACATGCAGTTTGGCAGTGAAGGAGATGCTAACTCTGTAGATTCATTTGAAAAGCAACTTCAGCAACAAGAGCTGGAGCTACAGAGTCAGCTACGTCAGCAGGAGCTGGAGCTTCAAGCTAAGAAAGCAGCTGTGGCAGCTGCAGATGATGTTCCACAACCTGTGGCTGCTCCAGCACCTGTTGCAAATCCTCAGACTTGGCTGGTGAGCAAGTAATGAACTTATTTGTACAGTTTTCAATGGTATGTTTAGTTTCTTTTATCTATCTTCTGTAAAATGTGGTCAGTGAGCTACCAGTGTATGTTCTAATGTATTTTCACATTTTATTGGATTGATGAAATATTCTGTAGTGCATTTTGAGACAGATATTGCAGCATTTTATGAGTCACATAATCTGTTAAGTCTCTCACCATCATCCACTTTGCTTTCCTTTATAATTGAACATTTCATCAAAATTCTTTCAATTACTTCCTTTCTGGTGGATACAATTATTGTATCTACAGGAACTATTATTTTCAGGGGAAGATATGTTCTAAGGAAAAGGTTAGGTGGGAATTCTTTTTTTTTAAGGCTTTTGTTGTTAATCTCTCAGTTCACTGCTGTTTTTCTGCACCTAGGGATTATTTTCTCCTTCAACTTTGATTGTGTTCCAATAAACTTTTTTAATCTTGGTGCAGTGTGTGGGGAAACATCCTATGCGTAGAATCCCCACTTTCTTGATTCCATAATAAATGGAGCCTTCCTCCTTATAAAACGCCTTTGTTGTGATTAGGGAGGCCTAAATTAACTTACAATCTAAACTTTGTTACCTCTGGCAGAAAAGTAGACTGACATTATTCTTCTCATTTTCCTGTATGTTTGCAGAGATGCTTATACTAAAACCTACTGTATTAGTCTTCATTAATTTTTTTGACTCAGCCTCACTTGAGATGAATTTTTTCTGTGATGAGAAAGGTATTTCAACTTAATGTTTTTTTTAGTGCGCTGCAAGTTGAACTGCTTGCCTGGCCTGAATTGCATGTTCAAAATAGTTTCCCATTCAGTTTGGGCTAAACTATCTGTAACAATCCCTTCTAAAGATTTTTGCATAACAGAGCATGTTACTGCTTGTGTAATAATGCATGCTTTACTGTTTAGTTGACATGCTTCTCTACTATAATAAATGAACTACAGTGGATCCCTGGGTTACGGCGCCCCTAGCTTACTTTTTTCACGTTACGAAGTGGAATACAAAGTTTTTTCGTCCCCTTGTTATGGCATTTTTTCTGCCTTACGGCATCAACAGCAATTTCTCTTGCAATACCAAAAAATTCCAAAATTCAAACTTGCGGTCGGTGTGCATGCGTAGGACTGTACGAGTCTTTTGCCTCACACCACGCTCCTATGCCAAGATATGCGTCACTGCACACATCACTAAGATACTGGTCTGCTATTGGTCGGCGTCACTAAAATGCTGATATGCCCGCCAAACGACGATTTTGCCTTACGATCCCAACTCTGGAACGGATTTTTGTCGTATGGCGGGGATCCACTGTAATTTAATTCTGCATATTTACCATCAATGAAAGTACAAAATACACTTACTTGATAACACTTGCAGCAAAGTAAACTTGAAAAAATTGTACTTATGTATTGTTGAAGGAATATTTTTGAAAGGACCTCTTGCTAATTTGTCTTCTCATTTCCAGGTTAAGTAATTTAGCTTGGGGTTTAGTGAAACAACTAAATGAATTTTAGCCATTGAGTGTGTGTTTGTTTTAAAAAATGTTGAATGTAGAGTGCAAATTGTTAAAAAAATTTGAGTTACTTTTAAAATTTTCATGCATGTCAAAAATTATCATTAGTTATCCATAGTCATATCATTATTAGTTATCCTTATTCTTTTCATTATTAGTTATCATAATTCTTATTATTAGTTGTCATCCCACTTCCTCTCATAATTAGTTGTCATCCCACTTCCTCTCATTATTAGTTGTCATCCCACTTCCTCTCATAATTAGTTGTCATCCCACTTCCTCTCATAATTAGTTGTCATCCCACTTCCTCTCATTATTAGTTGTCATCCCACTTCCTCTCATTAGTTGTCATCCCACTTCCTCTCATTATTGGTTGTCATCCCACTTCCTCTCATAATTGGTTGTCATCCCACTTCCTCCCATAATTTGCTGTTATTCAAGTTTTCTCTCATAATTGGTTTTCAAAGTTTCCTTTTATATTAGTTATCACAGTTTTCTCTCATAATTAGTTACCGTTGCTTTCTCTCAGAATTAATCAGCTGTTACCCTAATTCCCTCTTGGAATTTACTGGTATCTTAATTCTTGCAGTTTACTGGTATAATTTCATTATTATAATTAACTTCTTTGTGAGTGTTGCCACAATGAGGTACTGTAGTTACCCTAATAATTCTCACAGTTTGCTGAAATAATTTCATTGTTATAATCAAATCCTTGTGAGTGTTGCCATAATGAGGTATTGTGGTTTTACTTCCCCACCATAGGAGCTGAACTCAATGTCTTGCTTTTTTTGCCAGTTGATTGCTTGAAACTCTGGATCCTGAAGAAATGAAGTAATCAACCCACTAGAGCAATCGTCTTGCATAGTGACCAATGTGGGCAATCAGGGGAGGTGATCTTCCTGCAAATGTTCAGAGCTTGATTTATTTGGAGACTTGTCAGAAAATCCTTAGCTTCTCTTGATGAAAAGCCGACGTGTTCCCAACGACTACCTTTGAACTGAGATGTCACCATGACTACCGATCATTGTATCTTACGTTCTCATTGCAGAGAGCTCTTATGAGCTAAGTTTTGTGCATAGGTAAACTTGAAACTTTTTTGTCCACATGATTTTTGTGTCAAATGAAATTGATGTGTGAATAACTTGCCTGAAGAGTCTACTTTTTGGTCCTATTTTCGTATTTTGTTTAATCATGATACATTTGCTAACTCATTACCCTGTGCCTGTGAACATACAGTAGTTTCCATTCAATTGATATCAATAATTATAGTTTTTTTTCGACTCCAGCAGTTGAAAGGGGGAAATTTACAATACTCTCATGCTTGTAGCTACTATCTGTGGCTAGATTATTTTTTATTTCCTCTGATAAGTTGGAATATTTTACTGTGGGCCACAATAGTAGATGCAAATAAATTGTGTACACCCACATCACAATTGTACGAACCCTGTTTTAGTGGATTTTGGATTCAACGGACGAGTTCTTAAGCGACCGATTTTATTTGAAAGTTGCGCGCACTACGGACAAAGTCTGTTAGTTCCAAAACTGACCGTTAGGTGGTGGGTAGTCGCCTTGTTGACAACACAGTTCCAGCACGTGCATTGCATTGCTCCCAATTTGTGCACCTTTTTTTCTGTTTTGTGCTTGATTTCTTGTACCAGTGATATATATTCCATACGTATCTGTTGGATGGTTTGGACTATCGGGGCTATTGGACAGGGGTTCCACCTTTTTGTCTGTAAAACCGAGGTATGGGTGTATTGAATAAAAGATATTTTCTTCGGGATACGTCTGTTCATTTATTCAAGTATGAATGGCCAAGATTGTTTTGTGTTGACATTACTGGTTCACATTGTTGAATTTATTTCAATTGCAAAGTGACTTGAGAAAGTCATGTTATAACTTGTAATTAGCATCCTTATTAATTAAATTTCTCAAGTTTAGAAATGCATCCTCTTTACAGAACAACACAAATGGCTGTACTACAGAAACAGAAATACCAGATGTATCCATGGAGGAGGCCATGTCAATAGGAGAGGAGCCACAGCACTCAGACAGCAACCAGAACAGCAAGCAGACTGACTCGGAGAGCAGCACTGCCATTGTCGTGGGTGTGAAGAGGTCTTCACCTTCCAAGGGAGATCTTCCGGAAGACAGCACCAAGGGATCTGAAGACGATGAGGAAGAGAAACAGCGAGCTGCCAAGCAGCGCAAATTAGACGAGTTCACTAAGCTGTGGACGGCTGCTACTGAGAACCCTAAAGATTTCCAGGCTTGGACCAACTTGCTGCAGTATGTGGACCAGCAGGTGAGTTCTGTTTGCATGACTTGAGAACCTTTAAGCTCAAATGAAATTTTAATTTTTTTTCTAAAATTTGCTCTAACTTTTCAGGAACAGTGAGGTAACATTGCACTTAGTTTTCTATTATGTTTTATTGTTAACATTATTGAACATGCGTTTTGTTATGCTTACCACCAATTGTGTGCGTGGCTGTGTGCGTTTCAGAATGCCTAGCATCAGGAGGTTGTTTACAGCTTTTATTTTGTAAGGATGTAACATATCTTGCCAGGAGGTTGTCTTACATCAGGAGGTTGTTTACAGCTTTAATTTTGTAAGGATGTAACATATCTTGCCAGGAGGTTGTCTAACATCAGGAGGTTGTTTACAGCTTTAATTTTGTAAGGATGTAACATATCTTGCCAGGAGGTTGTCTTACATCAGGAGGTTGTTTACAGCTTTAATTTTGTAAGGATGTAACATATCTTGCCAGGAGGTTGTCTAACATCAGGAGGTTGTTTACAGCTGAAATTTTGTAAGGATATAAAATATCTTGCCAGGGTTAATCTTGTTTTACTTTTTCACGTAAAGAAATTTCATGCACAATTTAGAATGATCTAGAAATCAGTTCTTTAACACAATACCCTAACCTTTACAACTGATTCCGCAGGATTTAATTGGCTCGATCTTTGCAAGAAATAATGCAAAGGAAGGCTGAGGCGACTGTGTCGAGGTGAAATTACTTGATCTTCTCATAAACCTGGTGGTTTGTTATTCAAATGTTCTGAGTATTATTTGCATCAACATTGTTATAAGAATGCCCTGATGGTGGTTGCAACATGAACCTATTCATTTACTGAAGCCTGCTATACTACACGTGTTTATAATAAACTTGAAGTGCCATTATCACCCGATTGACCCTATCCATATTTTAGCGATAATTTTATTCTTTCTTTAAAGATTTGTTCTCATTTTCCCCCTCTTGTAGGTGATAGCGTTTGTGTTAGTTTGTTATAAGATTGTGGTCATTGACAGAGCGAGCTGGAATCAGGACGGCAGTCTTACACAGCCTTCTTTGCCCGATACCCTTACTGCTACGGCTATTGGAAGAAATTTGCTGACCTGGAGAAGAGGAAGGGCACCAAAGAGACCACAATGCAGGTAATATTTCAGTCATTTAGTAACACATTCATCTATTGGAATATCTGTCAGGTGCTAAGGTATTTAGCTTTAAGTGCTGGTGAGCATCTGCTCTATATCAACTCCATGCCATTTGAAAGACGGAATACACTTTATTTTGAACAAATTGAACAATTATAAATAAATTTATCAGTGGTGTTTTTGTTGCATAGTAATCAGGGTCTGCTGCATAATGGGTTGTCATTGCTATAATACCATCCAGCCTATTAACGGAAAGTATAATTCCCTTACAGGGCTAGATTGATAACACGGTATTTCTCCGACGAGCTAACAAAAGTTTGTATACATCGCTGTGAAGACCATGCTCTCGAGTTCCTTTCTAATCTGTGCTATATGTGTTGGATATTATTCTTATCATTGAGGCGTGATCATATTGTGCTATATGGTGTGAGAAGCTGTTATGTTCCTTTGAGGTTTGAGATATTCAGGCTGTAAGATCAGGTGCCATTATGGGGAAGACTTGAGGAGGTTAATTAGCTCAGGGGCTTAGGAGCTTGCTTGCGGTGTTGAGACTGTAGGACCTCTATAGCTAGGATGCAATTGCTAGGTAGGGGTATGCGTGTACGTACGGTGGACAGCGCTACCGCCGCAGCTCTAAAGGTCTCCATGCAAGGATTGGACTGCACTGACTCGTTCAAGCCTCTTCTGTCTCCTTGCGTCTGCTGCCTCATTGCTACTCTGAGTGAGCTGTCGCTCCTTTGCAGTAGGTATCTGCGTCCCAGAATTGCCTCTACTCAATTGTCTTTTCTCAGGTCCTCATGTTCGTGCCTCATCTAAGAACGATGTTGAAGCCGGTTTTGCGCTGGATTGTTTCATTATAGTCTAAACAACAGGTTTGGCTGTTGCCAATCTTGAGTCCTGCAAAATTGACGAGTTTTTACCTGTAAGGTACAGAAAGTGCATTTCAATTTGTACCTTTATAGTGCTACGTGTGTTTCGTTCAGTGTTTTCGGTGTAGACTTGCTCAACATCGTTGTTCATTTGAGTACTCTATGGATCTGCTAATAATTACCTGCCAAAAAATGTCTTACTGCGTTGACCATACTCTAGCTCTACATGATGTTTTTGTGCCTCTTTTTGCTTTTTATTTTCCCGTGACAATTTGAATCTCTTGACTGCCAGCAGCAGAGACTCACTCTTTCTCTACGTACGAGAAGTCACCTTTGACTTGGGTGGTTATCTACCAACTGAAAGCTGTTTCCTCTGCAAGTCACTTACCTTTTGCTTGTTGGCTCCCTTCCCGTCTCCTGCGTCTGCACGGCCATCATTGTACGCTGCCTCTGCTGACTGGATTCACTCATGTGACCTGGTGAATCTGCTCACGCCACTCATGGCTTGTGGGTGATGTGTGCTGCTGATCCACGACGCTTCTCTGGCCTTCTTGTGACGGCCAGGTTTTCGAGCAAGGCCTTGCTGCCATCCCGCTCAGCGTGGATCTGTGGGTGCACTATCTTGACTTCGTCACTCACAACTACACAGAACCTCATGACGAGCACTTCGTGAGGCAGCAATTTGAGAGGGCTGTTGAAGCCTGTGGTATGGAGTTCAGGTGAGATCTTTGGAGATCTTCAAGTAGATAGACGTATTTACTTGGAGTAGCTGAAGATGTAGTTCTTCTTCAAACAGTAATCCTTCTGATTGTTTCTGTTTAATGATGGCAATACTTAGGTGCGGGAGGTACAGTTAGCGATGAAATTATTCTTACACCGCTCGTCTTTCAAAACTCTAGAATTACTCAAAAACTATTGTTGCCACAGGCATGAGATTTTCACAGGGTTTGAAGCACATGTTAGTGACAATAATACCAAGTTTCTAGAACAAAACAATATTTTTAAAAGCTTTAACAAGCTGAACTTCAGAAACACGATAAGACAAAATTATTCATACAATTTAAAACATTTCTTTGATAAGTATTTACCGTTATACTTATTTTATTGAAAAAATTTGTGTTTAATATGTTTTTGAACATTTTAGATGTGAGATTATTCTACAAAATTGTGCCAGAGCTAACGGGGGACCAGAATAGAGCTTTGTCATTCGTACACTAGCGCCACGATGGGAAAAATCAAGAAACTCGGTGTGGACCTCAAACAGAAGATTATTGATTATTAAATTTGTGGCAGGAATTAAAAGTCAACATCAACAAAAGAGCTCCAAGGAATCTTCAAAAATTGAAACGCATCGCCATTGACGACAGGAACAATGTTTCATCTGAAACTACGGAAAAGCTTGTCGAAATGTATAATAAACGGCTTTTAAAGATTATGATGATGAAAGGTCACGCTATTGATTATTAAAAATGTACTCAAATGGTAGATTCACCTCAATTAAGTGTAATACTACTCACTGTGTGAATAATTTTATCTTATCGTGTTTCTGAAGTTCAGCTTGTTAAATCTTTCAAAAATTATGTTTTGTTCTAGAACCTTTGTATTATTGTCAATAATATGTGCTTCACACCCTTGGAAAATCTTATGCCAATGGCAACAACAGTTTTTGGGCAATTTTAAAAAGTTTTGGAAGACGAGGGGTGTGTGAATAATTTTATCGCTAACTGTATCATGGTTTGAATATTCAAAAAAAGACCAACTTTATTTCTTTCATTCACTTAGACGTTACTTCGTTGATATTGGTAAATGAGCAGAGTTTATTTGAACATTTTCTTGAGCAACATTGATCTAATGGTGGAATATGATGTGGAAGGAAGGCAGCCTAATTTTCATCCACATGAGTGTTAACACGTTGGTCGCGATGTGAGCCAGCCACCGGTGTGCACCAAGGGAATTTTCATAATGTTGCCGACCACCAGTAGTCACTAACTCAATTTTTAAAAATACTTTATCGAAGCTTAATGAAGGCACTATCCAGTTAATGTTCCCCCCTCAGGGGGATACAACTATTGAATCTATGGGAATTAGCGCTCCCAGGGGGACTATGTGAGGGCCCAAGCTAAGGGTTAGGTAGACTTACTTTTTGTTGAAATAACATAGGTTTTTGCTCTGTTACGGACTATCTTTTTTCGGTTCACTGCTGTCCTGTTTTTCAACACCCACTACTTTCTTCTTGAACTTTAATCTTGTTTCATAAACTTCTTTCTCATCTTACTGTTTCTATGTCCTTTCTGCGTAGATTCCACGTTCCCTAACTCCATACTACATGGTGCCTTCCTCCTTCCTCTCTTTGGATCGCCTTTGTAGCGGATAGGGAGGCTTAAACTAACTAATAATCTAATAATCTAATCCAGTTAATGTTTGCTATTTTCAAAATTGCTCCTTATAATTGGCTTTAATTTTAAGTAGAATATTGAACTTCAGTTTAACCCATCGCCGTGAACGTGTGAAGAGGCCTCTGACTTGTGTAGAAAATGGTTCCCTTATGCGATATCACCTTGGTTTGGAATTATGATGGAAATAATTTTTCTTTGATGGTTAGAATGATGTTGCTTTCTGAACTTACTGAGTGTCTTTATGCTTTTAAAATCTTAGGGTAAAATGTATTAAGAGTTGTGTGATAATTCAAGATATTTGTGATGAGGACGTGGAAAAAAAAAATCACTAACTTGCGGGCGTGCATAGAATGGCTCTCTGCTATGAATGCTGTGATGCCTACTCTTCTGAGTTAATGGCTGCGTTTCTCAGGCGGCATAGGGTAGGCAAGTGATTTGGGTTAGTTAGGTTTGTCTATCCTAAGCTAAGGGGGACTGGACTGTCTCTCCTACTATCCAGGGGGATTCTGTTAGATTACCTTAGCTATAGGTATGCCTTGGATCTTTCAGTTTCGTGCATCTTTTCGTTTTTCTTTTACTTCCTTCTGAACTTACTGTTTTTATGCGCAGTGTTGACAGCATGTGCATAGATTCTTTCATTTTTTGTTCCTTAGTAAATAGTTCCTTTTCTTTACTCTTTTTGGATCCCCTTTGTTAAACTAATCGCCAAAACTAATATTATAATGCTATTTATTAGCTACGTGTCTAGAAAATGTTAATAGTATTTCACCATTTCTTGGTAATAAGTATTACTTGCTTATACTTTGCTGTTGGGCCAAATTGCTTATGCTGATCCTTGTGTTTCAAGAGTGTATGATTTTATAATTTCATTTCCAAATGATAGTAATGCGTTGAATTTGAAATGGTACTGTACCACCTGTAGACCCGTTAGGTCTAGTAGCCTGGTGACTGCTTTTGGCAACTCTGCAGCATTGCCAGGTGCTGGGTGGTCTTCATTGCCAAGTCTAGCAAAGGGTGGTGGTGACAGCAAGCCATTGGGTACATAGATAACTGGAGTGATCTGTTCCTGCGGCAGGTCCGACAAGATGTGGGACGCTTATGTCACCTGGGAGAGCAGCAGCAAACGTTGGCTGCGGGTGACGGCTGTATACGACCGACTGCTTTCCACGCCAGTCTCAAAGTACCTCTCCCACTGGACCAAGTAAGTTTTTACATCGGTTCCCCTCCCACTGTTTCTTGTACAACTTCCACGAACTTAATGTTGTTGGTAATTTCTTCTAAATGGAAGGAACTTCTGAGCACTCTTGATGGTTTTCAATGCTCTTGTTGAGGTTTAGTTGTGATTCATGTGCGCATCATGGTTACCCGGGTGGAAGCTCTCATGATCGGTGAGCTAGGACTCACTGAGAAGGTACCACGGCATACCAACTCCTAGGAGGGCTTAAGCTGGAATTCAGTTATGAACTCAGATCACTGTCATCTATTTTATTATAGTCAGCTCATTAAATTAGTTTAACTGGAGTCGAATTTGCCTTTAAAGCTTTAAAGAAATAAACAATTTCACTTGAGTCGGTTTGGAGTCAGTTGAAGTTTTAGCTGCGCATTTTGAAATCTTCACTTTCTCTAAATTTGATAAGCGATCTTTTCATGGCTTGTTTTAATTGCTTTTGGAGTCAACTGTAGGTAAAATTTGGTGGTTTAGACATCCCTCACATATTTTCTCTTCACTTATATTCTTTCCTCTGTCTTGAGAACTTGACTAGGCTTATGAATGTAGTTATTGTTTCAACAACTAAATTTATTTCAAGTTGTATACGTTCTTAATTAAATTCCTTTACTAAATGTGAAAGAAATAGATATTACAGTTGTTAATTTCTAAATTATTGTTATGGGTTGGGGCGACCGTTGGAATCCATTTACTCTTTGAAGAGACCACACGTTTAGATGAAATTAAGCAAAAAGACATTCTCAATACAATTTCACTCATTTTACCAAGAATATTATGCGCATTACCGACCTGAAAAAAATAAACTAAATTATGCAAAAGTTAGTGCAACCATTCGATAGGATTGTTTTCTTTCTAATATTATATTTGGTTGTGTGAAATAGCACACTTTCCTAATCCAAAGAACATTTGGTATAAACACGAACAGGTCTGTTAGTGCAACCGTTAGTGAAAGTTCATAATTGCCTTCAAATTTTGACTTTTTGGTACAGATGATGAAATTTTACTGGAATATTTTATACTGTTCTGGATAAATCTTTCTGATGGTACATTGCAGGGCATAAATTGAAATCTTCCTACTGTTGACCGCGTGTCATTCGAGTTTCCTAAACACGAAGCTACCATTGGCTTTCAGGTTCCAGGAGCACGTGCGCAAGCATCCTGCTAACGAGGTCGTGTCGGCCGAGGAGTACCGCACGCTGAAGAAGGGCCTGCGCGCCTCGGCTGACAAGCCCGCCGAGGCTGGCGATGCTGGCATTGCAGCTGACGATGCTGACGCGCCCCCCGGCGTTGAAGATGACGGCACCGCCCTCGGAGACGTCGATGAAAACACCATTTCCACCGAGCCGCCAGCTAACGTACGTCGAGTGCTGCGCAGTGTGATGGTCTTCCCATTTTTGTAGGGCTTCATTCATTCGAGCTTTCACTTCAAAGTTATCGTTTACTTGTGTTGGTGTTCTTAGCGTTATGTCAAGCTTTATTTGTTGTTAAAGTTTTCGTTTTGAAATTGTCTTTTACATCTGTTGTAGTATTGTGTTATGTAGTACTCCTTTTACTTCCGTAATGTAATGCAGTTTTGACCCTTAATTTTGTATTTAGTATTCAGCTAATGACCTTGGGTGGATATGTTGTTTATCAAAACATAGGACATGACTGAATAGTGCTGTTTGTTTTATTTATGTTATCATGCTCTGCAGAAAAATTATTCCTACTCGTATATGTAGTTTCGTCTAATGTTACTTCTTTCTTAAGTATTTCAATTCTGTTCAACTTTTCAGGAGGAAGAGAACAGAAACTTGCAGCAGTTGATCATCAAATCCCGAGAAGAGTTACACGAGAAGAGCAGCGAGGAAGTGAAGAAGCGTTACACTTACGAGGACGCAATCAAGAGGCCTTACTTCCACGTGAAGCCGCTAGAGAGATCTCAGCTACAGGCCTGGAGGGACTACCTGCATTTCGAGATGAAGCAAGGCAACGAGAAGCGCGTCAGAGTCCTCTACGAGCGCTGCCTCATTGCTGCTGCTCTCTATGAGGAGTTCTGGATGAGGGTGAGCTGTAGACGCGAGCTGGTCGTCCATGCTTGGGATGATGGTGTTTCTGTGTGTGTGTGTACTGGGGCTGATGTTCTTAAAGTGATGGGGTTACTTACGTTTGTGTAACAATCGAGAGTGTACTGCTGGTGATGCTCTTTAAGTGACGGGGTTACATTTGTGAAAGAATGGTGAGGTATTTGGGTACAGTGATTGGATAAAACTCGAATTTGTGATGATGGCGTAATATTCGTGATCTAAGAATGTGAGTCAAGTTTGAGATGAAATGATTGCGTATTGTTCATTTTAAAATTGTGGGTAATTATTGTGAGACAGTGATCAAGTAATATTCGTAAAGTAATGTTGGAATGATATATGTGAAACAATGATGGAGTGATATCTTGTAATGATGGAATGAAATTTATGGTGCAGTTTGTTTCTTTGTAATGAATAGAGATACACCATTCGTGATCTTACTGAAATGTTTCTAATGAAGAATGTCTTACATTTCGTGCTTATAAGAGAAGATTCATTCCTAGATTTTATTTCTAAGGTGAATCATTTTACTGAGGGATAATTCCACCTCAGTGATGTATACTGTTGCGGTGTCACAGCATCTTAATAAAACTATAAAAAATTCCACTTCATGTTTAACCCCTGTGCGCATATTTTAATCTTACTCCTTAACTTACCAAGAATTGGTTTTGTCAACAATTCAACGATAGGAAAGCATGCATGTATGTGTTTGTGTGGAGCAAATTTCAGCCTTCATTAGGCTTTCATGGCTCACATTGACATTTGGTGAACGACCTGTGGTGTTGGCAGTATCTGCACTACCTGGAAGGCCTTGAGAGCGTGACTGCCGAAGAGCTGCGGGACGTTTACAAGCGCGCCTGCACCATCCACCTCAGAGACAAACTGAAGCCTCATCTCAGCTGGGCCACCTTCGAAGAAGAGGCTGGTCAGTTCTCTTTTTATTTACGTCTATGTTGGGTTTACTCATTCTAGGTTATTGTATTTTTAATCTGTTGGCTATCCTCATTCATGTTAATTGATGATTGTATTCCTCATAATTTTTATGGTTCCTAAAGGAATCGATTTTGGTCATCTATGAATATTGGTTTCACTTTTTGTATCTCATTCAATAAAATGAATATTATTTGAAGCTAATGTACTGTGTAATATTGTAACATTTTCTCTCATTTTTCTAAACGATGTTGTGTGAATTATAGTTACTTATTGAGTTGTAAGGTTAATCTTGTCGATTTCAGTTGGTCGTGTGTATTGGTCATTATCTCTTGTAATTTGCTCATGCATTGAATCCGCGACTAATCCCCTTGTAACTCTTAGTAGCCACATGCCTCTACTGAATTCTTCTCTGTTTTGGTAGGTGATGTTAATCTGGCTTTGGAGCTTCTTACAAACATCCAGACACGTCTCCCTGATGCACTGGAACCTCATCTGCAAGCAATCGCTGTAGAGCGACGCCGTGGCAACTTGGAGACGGCCGAAAAGCTTTTCGTCTCGAGCCTCGACACGTTCAAAAGCAAAGGCAACGGCCTATCGCTGCCTTATGCTAACTTGCTTGTAAAGTACACGCGCTTCCTAACGTTGTTCAAGCAGAACAGTGTCAAGGCAGTCGAGCTTCTCAAGTCTGTGATTGACGAACACATTAATGAGGAAACAAAACCCAGTGAAGGGGACCACCAGAGTTTGGAGATGATATTGTGGGCCTTGGTGGAACAGGCCATAGCGTGCTCGCCTCCCAACTTCGTAGTGGCCGCTGAGACGCTCAAGACAGGCTTCTCGTCTTGCTTCGCTCCCCGCACCAGAGTTGTCTTCGCCCACAGATACCTCCAGTTTGTGTCTGAATGCGGGCATCCTGGAGTGAGGTGAGCCAGTTTTATTCCCACGAAATGTCACGGTATAGTCTTCTGATAACTTTTGATTTTCGAGTGCATATGTAATATATTATATGGCTTTATCTTTGATTACCTTGGATCAAAAAACAATAAGCGTGCATAATTTATAAATTCGTCAATGCATGGGTCAGATAGTAGATTGCTTTATCTTTTACTTTGGATTAGGATACAATAAGCATGACTTATTTATTAGCCTGTTTTTAATTTAACATGTTGTTCCTCCCAAGCTTGAGTCAAGCGTCGAAGTTGGTCCGTGAGTTGAAACAAGAGCTCCGACAGCAGGGCATAGCTGCTGAAGAAAATTCTGACGATTCTCATGCAGAGAAACAAGAACAGTCTGAGCAGAGCTCTAACAGGTACGTTGAGTGCAATGATGAGTCTAAATAATGAGAAAAGTCTGAGTGTAGAAACAGGCTTATTGAGCAATATTTTTGCTCCCCAGAACAGCTTGTTGGCACTTACAGAGAATACTATCACTTTGTTCTGAAAAGAACAATGATGGGCGAGTTTTCAAGCTGCTTACACAGTTTGAGGATAGTCTTGAGGGTCATTCTTCATGAGCGTTGAAGAAATGACTCCATTATTCATGCTATGGAGTACGTGCTTCAAACATAACTACTCTGAGTTACGTGAAACTCGCCCTAATCAATAGAGGAAACTAAAAATATGCATTGGCGTACAAGTTCTTGGAGAGCATTGTGTTGAACTTTTATTTTGTACAATTTTATCAATTTCGGGAGCAGTATTTCGACTCGTATAGCTGGTAGCAGACGTGCTGAACACGTATCTGCTGTGTGTGCACGAAGTAGAAGGGATAGCAGTGATTCAGTGTTTTATGTGTACATTTTGATATGAAAAAGGTTCTCTTTAAATAATCACAGATCAAAACCTATTGTTTTATTGCATTTTAACACTCGAGTGTATGCGTGTGTAAAATTGTTTTTTTTTAGATAGCTAGCCACAACAACACGTTTACGAGTGTACGATCTTGTTCCAGTTCGGAGCATCGCCGCGAGAAGCGAGGCAAGTCTCTCACCCAAAGCGGAGACAAGACTTACTCGCAGCCGAGCACGCACCCCTCCAGTCATCAGCACAACGGGAACGTAAGTGGTGGCTCAAATACGGGCGGCTTCAACCAGAGTGGCCCTGGGGGCGGCGGCAGCAGCAGCAGCAGCAGCTACGCGCACTATCCTCCTCCCAGTGCGGCAGGAACTATTGGTGCGCCCCCACCCCATCAGCCGCCCCCTCAGCACCCTCCTCCTCCACAGGGGCAGCAGCCGGGCGGCTATGGAGGCTACAATCAGAACTACCAACCAGGCTACCCGCCTCAGCAGCAATATCAGGGCTGGGGCTACCCTCCGCAGCAGCAGCAGGGATATGGATACAATCAGCAGGGCTGGGGGAGTTACCCTAACTATTATGGCCAAAGATAAGATCTTTGTCTTGTTTTCAATTATGTGCTTGTATTTGCTAGAATAGGTCTTTCACTCAAATAATTTTCATGTCATGACGCTGATTGGATCGAATTGAATTCAAAGTTTAATTCTTGTTCTGCGCAAAGAATGAAATTGTGCTTCAGGTCAGCTCTCAAAGTAGGTCACGTTTTCTCTAAGAGAAACTTGTCCCTTCCATTGGGATTCGGATGAAGGGAATTTTCAATTAAAGTATTTTTGGGTAAAGGCGCACACTACCTAACTCTAAACAGAAGGGGCTATTATGATGCTTGTCATTTTACTTCTTTTGAAAAATGTCTTAGTGTGGGTGCGAAGTTAGGGCGCCCTCTGAATTGGGTGCAATCTTTTGAATAGATTAGTTCTGCAATGTACCTTACATGTTTCATAACGCTTACACCTGAGAGTAGCTGCTCTTTACAACACTCCAAGTCGACCAATTCTGTTATCGCAACGTATGTGAATTATTTAAACCGCGTATTTGAAATTGGCCTCTCAACAGTTGCGTTTGGCCCATGTATCTTCTCACTCTTTGTCATGCTTTTCTATTTGGAGTTTTATTTACTAGAGACAATTCGGAGCTGTGTTCGTGATGGTTGTCTATCATAACTTTATTTTAAGGTACTAGTCGTTGACTGTTAGGTTTTACTCCTTAATTTCGTTGTGAGGAAGTGTCTAATGCAGGGGTTTCCAAACTACATCCCGCGGGGCCAAATCCGACCCGCCAGTGTGATCAAGCTTCCCCGCTACAATTAATCCGACCGCTTACTCGGCGACTACTCTAGACATTATGGATAATATCAGGA
>JACJUY010002117.1:49760-61520 GCA_014220935.1 Platorchestia sp. MABIK
GCTTGCAATGATTGCTTGCAATGATTGCTTGCAATGATTGCTTGCAATGATTGCTTGCAATGATTGCTTGCTATGATTGCTTGCCATGATTGCTTGCAATGATTGCTTGCAATGATTGCTTGTAATGATTGCTTGCAATGATTGTTCGTAATGATTGTTCGTAATGATTGTTCGTAATGATCGTTCGTAATGATCGTTCGTAATGATCGTTCGTAATGATCGTTCGTAATGATCGTTCGTAATGATCGTTCGTAATGATCGTTGTTAGTGATCGTTGGTAATGATCGTTGGTAATGATCGTTCTTAATGATTGTTCGCAATGATTGTTCAAAATGGAAGATGAAGGGTCAAAGTGGTGTGACTTTCGCAGAGAAGTTTCTGTTTTCACCAGAACTCGATGTTCAAGTTTTGTTTCGCTGATTACCACTTTGACCGTAGCGTGTGCCACCGGTGGCCACGAAGGAGATTTTTATAATGCTGCTAAGCAACCAGTACTCCCAAGCTCAATTTTAACAAATACTTTATTTTAGCTGAATGAAAACAAGATCCAATTAAATTTTGCTATTTTCAAAATTACTCACTACAGATTAGATTATGAATTAGTTTAAGTCTCCCTATCCACAACAAATGTGATCCAAAAAGAGGAAGGCACCATTTGGCATGGAATTAAGGGAACGCGGAATCTATGCAGAAAGGGCATAGAAACAGTAAGTTGAGAAAGAAGTTCATGAAACAAGATCAAAGTTGGAGAAGAAAGTAGTAGGTGCTGAAAACAGGACAGCAGTGAACCGAAAAAAAGATGGCCCTCAACATAACAAAAACATTTTATCTCAACAAAAAGAAGGCCTACCTAACTCTCAGCTCGGGCCCTCACATTTTCCCCCATCGGAGCGCTAATTCCCATAGGTACAATAGTTGTATCCCTCTGAGGGGATTATTTACTACAACAATTATAAATTGAAGGTGAATATTGACCTTCAGTTTAAACTTTCACCAATTTCGGTCTTAGTGTCAGATTTTCATGTTCAGATGAAACACGTTTTTTATGTGTTTGCGATTGAGAGAAGCACATTCCATGGATATATCAGGGAACTCGACGTGTTCTGAATAATCGATTTTTAATTATGTGGTTTTTAGAAAAGACAAACTGAGATATTAATGAATTACAGAGCCTTTGTGCGGTGGTCTGTTACGTTAGATTATATGCTAGTTTAAGCCTCCCTGACCGCAACACAGGCTTTCCAAACAGACGAAGGAGGAAGGCAACATTTAGTACGGAGGTAAGGGAGCGTGGAATCTATGCACAAAGCGTGTTCCCTCATAAGATCCCTTGAGCGTAGAAAGAGTAAGTTGAACATTCAGTTTATGAAAAAAGATAGAAGTTGAAGAAAAGATAGGGGGTGAAATCCAGGACAGCAGTGAACTGAAAGCAGTGAACAAAACAGAAAACCTATTCCAGTTCATCAAAAATGAAAGCTTAATAAATTTCAAGACAGGGCTCCCACTCCTTCTCACAGGGAATGCTAATTCCCATATGTTTTATTGTTTTACCCCAGAGACTTAAAGAGAAATGAACCGAGTAAAGTACTCATCCTTATTTTTACAATTTACCATAATGGAACAATCAAAATATCCATGTTTCCGTGCAGAATTACAAGCTTTGATAGGTAAGGATTTTAGTTTTTTAATCGCCATCCATGAGTCTTCAATAATACACGCTGGTAAGTTCTGCTTTCGATATTCGTTCTCAGCTATTGCCTGATTGTGTTTTTTTTTGTAAATGGGGGCACCTCCAGTTTCACATGCATAAAAATTCACAATATACAAAACAATTATACACGTATAAATATATTAAACAAATGTGTATAGTACAAATATATACATATGTATACCTATTATATATAGGGTGCTTTTTTGTACAAATTTCAACTATAGATAGAAAAACGCAAAATTAATCTATTTGCACGAATGATAAACTGCCCAAAACTCCTTAGTTTTCGAGTTATAAGGACTTAAAGAAACTTTAAAACTTAAAGTAGGACTCAAAGGACTAATAAGGACTTAACTTAATAAGGACTCAAAGAAACTTCAAAACTTAAAGTAGGACACTACTTGCGTACCAATGTTAGCGCTAGTCTTGATAGTTCCGACCCCACTAAAGCAGGCTTTTGTTATTTTTACATTAAAATTTGCAAACAATTTACGGGTAGGAAAAATGTCTGCAGTTTCAAGCCATTAAGCATGTAAAAATGTTTTTAATATTGGCGCTTACACGATGATAGATGTTCTAAGTGCATCAAGGTAAATGAACGCCATTTTCAACACCTGAAATTATACTAGTTTCTTAATAAAAGTTGAGTATTAATTTGTGGATTATTATTAATTTCCTACACAACCTTTGACGAAACGTTTCTTACAAATTGTAAAATGAGGCTTTTATTAATTTAAAGAAATAACTACTAAAGTTTACCATTGAAGGCTTTGTGTAAATTTCCTAACCAACATCAAACTGCCGATATTTTTCGTAAAGGTAAAATGCTTGCAAGTTTTATTGTAAAAATAACAAAAACCTGCTTTAGTGGGGTCGGGACTATCAAGACTAGCGCCAACATTGGCGCGCATGTAGGATCCTACGTTAAAGTGGCCCATAGACGATCAATTTAATTGTTAATATAATTGTCAATAATAAATATTGACAATTTATTGATCGTCTGTGGGCTTGTCAATTAATTGACTCAATGTATCGGCGCAATAAAATCAGTTTCAGTAGATTAGATTATTAGTTAGTTTAAGCCTCCCTATCCGCAACAAAGGCGATCCAAAGAGAGGAAGGAAGAAGGCACCATTTAGTAAGGAGTTAAGGGAACGCGGAATCCATGCAGAAAGGACATAGAAACAGTAAGATAAGAAAGAAGTTCATGAAACAAGATCTAAGTTGAAGAAGAAAGTAGTAGGTGTTGAAAAAACAGGACAGCAGTGAACCGAAAAAAAGTTGGTCCGTAACATTACAAAAACCTATGTTATTTTAACACAAAGAAAGCCTACCTAACCTTCAGCTCGGGCCCTCACATTGCCCCCCTGGGAGCGCTAATTCCCATAGACACAATAATTGTCTCTCCCTGAGGGGAATCAGTTTGATTTCTATTAATTTTTCGTCCATATATTGAAACGTCCATTTGGGCACTTCAATATATTGAGTCAATATTTCATTCTTAGCTCCAAAAGACGTAGTGCATAAACCTGGGAATGCTTGGAATTTCATTTTTGTGTACATGCAAATCTGGCACTTTTTGCGTGCTGGAGGACGCTGTTACAAATACCTGGTACTTTTTATGCCTTATTATCATATTATTTGAATATTAAGTCATCTTATTGATAATTGTTCACCTACTTATTAAAATTATCTTGAGAAGTAAAAACTTAGCACTTTTATGGAGTGACCAGATGCAATAGTTCATCAAATGATGTAGCGTCCATTCGAAGATTGTTAAAAAAAAAATTATAAATTAAATAAATTGTCTTAAAATTAATTAATGGATTGTTCGTAAATCATAAAAATAGCAACAAATCAATTTCTCAAATAACCATAATAGGAACAGGTCAATGTCACAAGCAAGCACTATATCAACCGGGTAATTTCACAAATACCCATAGCACCTAGTCAGTTTCACAATAAACTATTGTGACAACAGGTCAATTTCACAAAAAAAAAACATTCAATAACCATTTGTAATCACAAACAAAAATAACCCCACATGGATTGATTGCTTATAAATTAGTTTTAGCCTCCCTTCACCCCAACAAAGATGTTCAAAGAGAGGAAGGATTAACATTTTGACTGCTGCAACTTAATATAAGTTCAACACCAAACCCAAATTTGCAGTCAATTGTAGTAAGTTATTTGGAAAATAGCAAGCATGAACTTGATCGTGCCTTCATTTAGCTTAGATTAAATATTTATGAAAATTGAGTTCGCGACTACTGGTCGGTCAGCAGCATTATGAAAATTACCTCCGTGTACCACCGGTGGCGCACGTCGCAGTCAAAGTGTCAAGGCACAATTTAGTATAGAATACAGGGAATGTGGAATCTGTGCACAAAGGGTTTTGCCCCTACAGGATCTCGTGCGTATAGAAGCAGTAAGTTAAGAAGGAAAGATTGAAAAATAAAATAAAAGCTGAAGAAGAAAGTCAGAGAGGTTAAAAAAACTGCAGTGAACCGAAAAAAATGGTCCTTAACAAAAAATTATTTTATTTCAAGTACAAAAAGAAGGCCAACCAAGTAGACCTCACATTTTTCCCCCGAGAGCGCTACTTCCCAGCTCAAGAATTAGCATGGGGAGGAATTGAGACGTAGTGTACCCTGTATCACAGATACGCTCTTCACGCATGTCCAAATTTTTTTCGAGGAAATGGATTGTGATATTTAGTTCGTATACTGATGCAATTAAATAACTTACGTGCTTAATTAAACATGATTAAATAGCGGCAATTCTGACTGGCTGAGTACGCTTGGGAGAAATATAAGGGAAATTATGTCCAACACGGACGAAGGCACCGTACGGGAGCCGCCATATTGGATTACAAGGAGAGGGAAACATTTTAGGGTAAATAAGTTCAGAGCACCGGCAGGCAAGTGACTGACCAATATTAAATTTATAAAGCAGTTGTCCACTCATTTCAAGAAGAAGGGAATTGATACTTCAAGTTTGATTTGTAGTGCAAATCGAACAGGTATCCTTGAATGCATCCGGATAGTAAATTTGCTTAAAAACGTCTTCATTTCAAGTATTAAAAAAAATTTAAAACAGTTTTCACCAGGAAATCAAATGTAGTAAGCTTTTGGCATTGCAATTTCTCCTCAAAAAAATAGAAAATGTCGGCAATATTTAACGAATCTACTTTAACTGCTCTTGATTTTAATTCCAAGGAGAAGCGAGTGACGCATTAGTACTAGATTCTCTATCCAACTCATCAAAGAGAATCATTAACATTTCGACCGCAATTGGTAAAACTGAAGTTCAGGATCCAAATTAAATTTAAAATCAATCTTTACCTGGATTATACCCTCATTTAGCTCTAAGAGTTTATGAAAATTGAGTGCGACTACTGGTCGGTCGGCAGTATTATAAAAATCCTCTCCTTGGCCACCGGTGGGGCACGTTGAGGTCAAAGTGTTTAGTATTGGCTATTTCTGAAGTGAACACATCAAAAGGCTGAGAACTGACATCCACTGCACAATAGTGACAATGAATTTCCCCAATATTAAAGGACTAGCGAGCCAGCTCCGCCAATAATAACGGCATTATTGATGACGTTATTCACACGTCATTAATACATTACCTGCATTATTCAAAAAATTATTATTTATAACGGCGTCAATAATAACGGCATAATTTTCTTTTCGTTTTTATTTTCCTCGCTATTTTTATGTTTTTGAGTTAGGATAACAACGGAATTAATTTTAATCAATAGAAGTGAATTGCACTTCACGAATACGAATTTGCAGTCACTGTGTAGTGTCTAGATGCGTGTTTACATGATGATAGTAGCAACGGACACACAGACCCACGAACCCCCAACCCACCCATCTTCCGATTCCCCAACCCAGCATACCCCTCAATCCAAAACCCACCATCCTCAAACCCTCCAACAACCCACCCACTATTCCACCAATAAATTTCCTATTTCTATGTTTGTATCATCATTATAATTATCAATTCACACATTATAATAATTTTCCGTAAGATTCCTCTTCACATTACCGTAATTTCCCCTAACATTCCTGTACACATCACACTACTTTTACGTAATATTTCATTTCACATAACTATAATTTTCTGTAATATTCCTCTACACATTACTGTTATTTCCTGTAATATTCCTCTATACATTACATTAATTTTCTGTGATATTCCTCTATATATTACATTAATTTCAATAATATTCCTTTACACATTACCATAATTTTCTGTAATATTCCATTTCACATTACTATAATTCTCCGTAATATTTCCCCACAGGGCTGCAAATTCCGCCCCGGAGCGAGATGCGTCGGACCGAGAAAGTGACGATGGAAGACGGTTACTTCAACCAAGTGAGGTACAGCGCAGCACCGCGGCTACACGCGTCTGTGGCAGGCTGCAGCGCGGCGCTGATCTGCGTGCTGCTGCGCTGCGCCACCAGACTGTAGGGGTGTATAATGTTCTGGGCTGCCCGACTCTTGGGATATACAATGTTCTGGGCTGTGCGACTCTAGGGGCATACAATGTTCTGGGCTGTGCGACTCTAGGGGGTATACAATGTTCTGGGCTGCCAACAGTCGTTTGGGGAAAATGCGCTTTAATTTCCTCCCTAGCAATTATTTAGGGTAATACCAGTTATTTTCCGACGAACTTTTTTGTTCGTTTTGTCGAGTATTACTGTACGGGTTTTGAATAGCATGTATTCAATATTTTATCTATATATAAGTAAATATTTGATTCTGAAGTTGAAAATTCAGTTCACAAAAAGGCCTTCCAAAAATTAAGGCTCAGAATGGAGATATGGATACACAAATGAACGAATAAGTAAATATGTAAATTAATAAAAAGATAAATATACAAATAAATGTATATACAAAATGAATGAAAAAATAAGTCGATAAATAAATTATATTAATCTGTGAATATCTGAATAAATACATGAATCATTATATACCCAAATAAATACTTAAATAAAAACCTGAATAAATGCATAAATAAATAATAATGAATAAATAAATACATGAATACCTAAATAAATAATAATGAATACAAAAATATATGAATACCTAAATACACACTAAATGCGCAAATAAAAGAACTTATAAATAAATACACAATAAATCAGTACCTAAATAAATAAAACATACAGGGGTATATATAAATATACACAGGCTGTTGCAAATCAAATGCCCTCGTTTTTAAAGGCTTTTTGGAAAATGAAAACAATACCTACAAAATTATATGCTGTTTTATTCGAATCAGAATACAATGTCGTTTGTGTGCCCACTTTTTGAAGGTGGCGTCACTAAGATGGCGGTGACTTGACACATCTCACCATCTCCACCACAGCCGTTGTGCGCGCCTCTCGTAACTCGGGCGTTTGATTTGCCCCACGCTATATAAATGCGTAAATGTATCAATGAAAATCTAGGCAAATAAACATAAAACCCCTCAGCTGATTTTTGAAGGCTTAGACTTGGAAGAGTGCGGGACTGAAAACGGAACATTGCGCGAAATGCATGGTTTATGCAGATACGTATATTTATATACCCATATATATATATTATTTTATATTTATAAGTAATAATGTACGTATTTGAAATTGGATGAGCTTGTCTTTATTTTTGATGTACCTGTCAGCGTTTTATGTGGTGTCAGCTGCGCTTACCTGTATTTTTCTGGACAAAATTTTCCCACTTTTTTGAGGGGGATTTGGGGTTGGGGGGTGGGGGGGATATTACTGATTAAACAAAATTTGGTGTGGATAAAACATTCACTGAAGAACATTCAAAATTTGGTAACCCTGAATGTTACCAGATGTTGCGGGGTCTTTGTGGTCATGTTTAATTGAAACAACTTGGAAAATAAAAAAAAATCTTGCGCGAAAAAATGCCATCGTTAACTCTCAAATGTAGAAAATCTCACATATATTTAAATATATTGTAAACTATGAGAAACACTGAGCGCCAACTTGCTGAACAGATCAGCGTGGTTTCATAAGTGATTGCTGATCTGACTACTTATTTGTGCTCTCATTAGCGACTTATTGCTGATGTACTAACGATGTTTTCAAAATACTGTTGTGTTACTGACGCCTTAACGCGGTAAGTATTATACAGGGTGTCCACGAAAACTTGCCACTGATTTTAAATTTTAATTGTGTGTACCAATGATGCTTTGTGATAGTTTAATTCAGATATATTAATTTAACTTATGTCCTTTCTAAGTGTAGATTAATTTTATTTACTACAAGCGATACAGAAGAAGACTGTTTCTCAAGTCTGGTACAATGGTCATTTTCGAGTATAGCTACCTGCGGGCCCGAATAAGATCAGTGACTTCTAGGGCATCCTACCATAAACGTTATTCTAAGGTGTAAAATTGCGCTTAACCTAATTCATTTGACCTAGTTCTGCATTAGACTGATCAGTGAATTAATTAACTCGATATTCGAAGCTTCATTTTGCAAAGTAGTTTATACATGAGCTATAATATAATATATGAAAAAATTGAGTCACGGATTCAGAGGATACGTTTTTGTGGACACTCTGCATGTTGGATGATACGCACATGTACGACAGGCATCGAGACAAGTACTGTAAAGGCAAATAAGCACGGCCAGCAAATTTAACGCAAGTGACAAGCAAGTATCTACGACTTGTCATCAGGAATGACAAGGCACGACTCACAAGACAACAGGAAGAACAACTAACAGAATAAGAGTTATGGAAAAACAAACGTAACAAAATGACCAAACAATTTAAAATTTTAAGATAATTTGATTTTAATAAAGCATGTTAGCCCAATATGCAATCAGCGACAGGCTGTGAATATATTATACTTACATGACAATTTTCTATTCTGTAGCCGACTTCTATTGAATTAAAAAAATTATGAATATTATACGTTTTCATCATAAATCATTATCGTTAATATTTAGTATTATTTGTAATGTCTATAGTATTTAGTATTTCATGTAGTATCAGCCATGAGCAGCCAAAATATTTCGAAATAGTTTGCTTGTATTAATTGAGGCAAAAATAGCTTTGACAGTTACCAAGGCCCAATACTGATATCTTTTAAATTTTGTCACCAATTGAAATGAATTGATATGGATTTATTCGCTAGATTAGATACATGAAGATGCTGTGGTGATTTTCTTTAAAATCACTTACGTTCAGTCCCGGAGAAGAAAAGAAATTTCATGAGTATTCGCTTAAAACTTGGTTTTCTTTGTAGGAATTTAAAAAATAGTTTGAGTAGTGACTAAACAGTTTTTCGGTTTTCATTTTTTATCAGGCTTAGAAACTTTGTAGAAATACATTTGTTTCTTACGGAATCAAAATTTATATAAAAATTGTAAGAAGCATTAAAAAGAAGGAAAACTATTTTTTTGCGAATCATTTTTCGCGTAAATGTAACAAAACATTCATTGATGCGCTTGCATTTATATACGAATAATACAATGATTTTATGCTACATTTCATTGTAAAGGCTTCGACCATGTGATTAATTTAATCTTAGAATAAAATTTGATCATCGAAACAAATGTTGTGAACTTGAGACTATAATTTGAGAATCATCCTAGCGGGAAAGAACAAGAAACTGTTAACTTTTCAGCGTACTAAATAATGAACAAAATTAAGAAAGGTGTGCTGTTCAAAATATTTTGTGAAAATGCTAATGAAAGCTTCATATTCCGAGTAATATAGAGATATTTACTGACATTTTTGGACACTTTTAAGTCATTTCAGGTTTGTTAAATGAAATTTACTGATGTTTTTTCATTAGAAGTGACAACTAACAATTTATCGAGCTAAGCATAACCATCCACTTGGCGAAGCAACTTTACAGGTTGTTCAAAGATATTAGTACAAATTCAGAATAAATAGTCATTCTTATACAATCAGATTAGATTTGATCAAGAAATCGATAAATCTTCCCTAACCACAACTAAGATGTTCGAAAGAGAGGTAGGGTTAAGGCACCATTTAGCAGAGAGTTGAAGGAAACAAGGAATCTATGCACAAGGTGTGTTCCCACACATGATAGCTTGAGCATAGGAACAGTAAGGTAGGAAGAAGTATATGAAACGAAATAAAAATTGAAGAAAAAATTGATAGGTGGTGAAAAACGGGATAGCAGTGAACGGAAAAAAGATGGTCCGTAACAAAGCAAAAATCCAATTCTGTTTCAAAAAAAGGAAAGCCCTCCTAATTTTCAGACCGGGACATTGTAATTTCCCCCTGGGAGTGCTAATTCCCATAGATACAGTGGTTGTATCCCCCTGAGGGGACTGATGTATAACGAGCGGACTCTCACACTCGAAACGAGCGTCGCGAACATAAAAAGCGCAGTTTTCGGTGGTTGAAATTTGACGTCTAATAATTTTGACCAAATAAGAAGGTTTAACGGTTAACTTCTGCCAGCCAATTTCCAGTTTTGATAAAATTTTCCAAGTATTGGGAATGGTCCGAAACAAAAAATTGATGCCTTTATCACTAACAAAATAATATTCAAAAGACCCGCGCGACTTCTAAAATTTCCCCTACAAGACAAGGTTATATTAAATTAGATTTTAGTTTAAGCCTCCTTATCCGCAACAAAGGCGATCCAAAGAGAGGAAGGAGGAAAGCACCATTTAGTGTGGAGATAAGGGAACGCGTAATCAATGCACAAGGCGAACAGAAACAGTAAGTTGAAAAAAAAGGTTATGAAACATGATAAAAGTTTAAGAAGAAAGCCAAAGGTGCTGAAAAACAGAACGGAAGTGAACCGAAAAAAATATGGTCCTTAACGAAACAAAAAACATGCTATTTCAACGAAAAGAAGTCCCACCTAACTCTCAGCTCGGGACCACACATCAGCGTAAATGTGATATACCAAAGTAAATAAAATATCATAATCTATATTAAAGAAAGATCTACAAGTATGCGAGATTTTTAATCGACTAATAAATGCACACATCTGACTGGTGACCGCTGCAACAGAGTTCAAAGTTTTTTAGGATTTTGAATCATGTTTACGAGATCCAAAATTTTCTCGGGCAATGAAACTAAAATGTCAGCAGGCTTCTCACGATGGTGGGTTCGAAAGCAATATTTTCACAGTGAAAAATTAAGCCAATTTCCAACAGCCAATATTGAGATATGGTCAATTCGTTCAAGCCTCCCTAACCAAGCGTTCCCAAGAGAGGACAGATGGAGGCACCATTAAGCATGGAGTTGACGCTTTGACCACAACATGCGCCACCGGTGGCCACGGAGTGGATTTTCAAAATGAAAGACCAGGAGTCACAAACTCAATTTTCATATATACTAAATCAAAGCTAAATGAAGGCACGATACAATTAATATTTGCTATTTTCAAAATTACTTACTACAATTGACCTTAAATTGAGTTGAATATTGAACTTCAGTTTACCCAGTTAGGGTCATAGCGTTGAGGAAACGCTGAATTTATGCATAAGGTGAGCTCCCACACAAAGTCCCCAGCGCCGGACACCGAACAGCAAAGTCTAAAAAATATCAATTTATTTAACAAAGACGGGTACATTCTCAGAGTGTTATGACCAGACGCGTGAAAAGTTCATATGCATAAAGAGTCACTTAGTACGCACGCGAGTGCACGAGAGATCCTTGGAAGTTCAATGCAAATTTCAGGTTTGAAGCGAGTGGTCATACGAGACACAAATTATGTATGCTAGATTTTCAACTTATACAGGATGCAAACCTCGACGTATACGGACTTGAAAACTTATACGGCGCTTTCTATGCTCATCCCAACTGGGAGGAACACATCCCAACTGGGAGGAACACATCCCAACTGGGAGGAACACATCCCAACTGGGAGGAACACATCCCAACTGGGAGGAACACATCCTAACTGGGAGGAACACATCCCAACTGGGAGGAACACATCCCAACTGGGAGGAACACATCCCAACTGGGAGGAACACATCCCAACTGGGAGGAACACATCCCAACTGAGATTTCTACCCATATGGGAGGAACAAA
>JACJUY010002117.1:73326-105929 GCA_014220935.1 Platorchestia sp. MABIK
AGGGGGGTACCATAATGCGGGTGCCCCACCGGTAGTCAATGAGGGGGTACCATAATGCGGGTGCCCCACCGGTAGTCACTGAGGGGGGTTCCATAATGCGGGTGCCCCACCGGTAGTCACAAACTCAATTTTCGTAAGTAATTAATAAAAACCGGTCTATTCACTGTGTATTTCTAACATCCTCTGGAAATTCACCTTTAATTTGAGTTAAATGAGTTCAACCTACCCACAGGTATCAACTTGTGAAGTATCTAAACACACATGGATCTGAACGCATACATTTTATCACACAAACTTATCGGTGCTCTGGTAGCGACAAAAATATTCGTACTTCCCCTACTTTGCCGTATTTTATTTCTTTCCTAGAAGTTAATACTCGTATTGTTCCAAGCCCTTTAGGTGCTGCTAGGCACACAGAAAGAAATTCAAAACTTTGTTCTCCGTTTATTCAAAATTTACCTAATATTTTAAATTTAGAATTTTCGAATTTAAATTATTTTAAATTTACCAAGTGTTATAAATTTACCAAATATTTTAAATGTTAAGTATTTTAAACTTAGAATATTAAATACTATTAACTAAGAATGTTTTAACATTAGCAAATATTACTACAACGACTGGACCCAACATAAATGTTGCAAGAGTTGGCACTTGATGGTTGGGCCAATACCTGGCATGGAAGAATTGGCACATAAATCACTGGCCAATCATCTAGGTAGTTTGCGTAGGGACGTAGAAAACTGACTTACATCTAGGATGCCAGAATGGGCGCATAGATAACCAGCCAACATTTAGGTTACAAGAACAGGCAAATAGATAACTGGTCACGTAGAGTAGTTGAAAGAATAGGTACATAGAAAACTGGCCCACATATAGGCTGCTAGAATGGACATGTCAAATAAACGACCGATAATCTTAGTTACAAGAATAGGTACATAGAATAGGCTGCTAGAATGGGCATGTAAAATAAATGACCGATAATCTGAGAGACAAGAATAGGTACATAGAAAACTGGTCAACATCTAGGTTGCAAGAACAGGCACGTAGATAAGTGGGTGCTGCTCCAACGTGAAGTCTACCACACTGTAGCATGATATCTACCTCTAGCTAGTACTACAGCGTGAGGTTAGGTTACCAATGGATATTACTCATTTCCATACATTTAATTTAGCAATAAACACTTAATTTGTACATCTCAAACTACCCCTGTGTAGGCGATGTATGGGATAGACTTCGCCCTATCGTACCACGGATAACTGTTCAATAATCTAGGTTACACGAATAGACACATAAATCTCTGGCCAGCACCTAGGTTACAATATTTGGCACATAGATAACTGACCTATATCTAGGTTATAAGAATAGGTAATTAGGTCTCTGGCCAGCATCTAGGTTACAAGAATGGACACACAGATAACTGGCCAATATCTAGGTTACAAGAATGGGCACATAAATAACTGCCCAATATCTAGGTTACAAGAATGAGCACATAAATAACTGCCCAATATCTAGGTTACAAGAATGGGCACATAAATAACTGCCCAATTTCTAGGTTACAAGAATGGGCACATAAATAACTGCCCAATATCTAGGTTACAAGAATGGGCACATAAATAACTGCCCAATATCTAGGTACAAGAATGGTCACATAAATAACTGCCCAATATCAAGGTTACAAGAATGGGCACAGAAATGACTTGCCAATATTTAGGTTATAAGAATAGGTAAATAGGTCTCTGGCAAATATCTAGGTTACAAGAATAGACACGTCGATAACTGGCCAACGCCTGTGCGCACATCTAGGTTAGAGATATAGACACTTAGGAGCAGGGCATCCACCTAGATGACTGAACCTGCGTCTATAGTGACTCTAGTAAAGGTTGAGGAGGTCAGATGGCGCCTCGCCCTCAGCTGGTCTTGACCTCACTCTAGCGTTTGTGAACCAGCTTTTGTAAACCAGCTTTTGTAAACCAGCTTTTGTAAACCAGCTCTTGTAAGCCAGCTTTGGTAAACCAGCATTTGTAAACTAGCTTTTGTGAACCAGCTTTTGTAAACCAGCTTTTGTAAACCAGCTTTTGTAAACTAGCTTTTGTAAACCAGCATTTGTAAACTAGCTTTTGTAAACTAGCTTTTGTAAGCCAGCTGTTGTAAACCAGCTTTCGTAAACCAGCTTGTGTTAACCAGCTTTTGTAAACAAGCTTTGGTAAACCAGTTTTTGTAAGCAAGCTATTGTTAACCAGCTTTTGTAAACAAGCTTGTGTAAACCAGCTTTTGTGAACAAGCTTTCGTAAACAAGCTTTTGTAAACCAGCTTTTGTAAACCAGTTTTTGTAAACCAGCTTTTGTAAACCCGTTTTTGTAAACCAGCTTTTGTGAACAAGCTTTCGTAAACAAGCTTTTGTAAACCAGCTTTTGTATCATTCGTTGGAGCCTCGCTCTCACCCACACACGAACCGCCGCACGCTGTGCCAGCTTTCGAACCGGTAAACATGTTGTGCTTTACGTAAACGTTAGCATATGCCTGTTAACTCGCACATGTACCCGTTAACTTGTATATATACCCGTTACGTAGTACATATGGCCGTTACCTTGTACATATACCCATTAGCTGGTTCCCCGCGCATTGGGCCATATGTGTACCATTAGGTAACGTCCTCATTCTTATACCGCTATCAGTGAATGACATTTAATAATCGGTTTCGCGACCTTTTTAAAAAAATAACTCTTATCAAACGAGGTGAAATGTCATCGTGCAACTTGATTTTCTATTTTCTTACAAAGGATAAATATTTATTAATGCAGTGAAATCATTTCTCAATCCTGCCACTTACAACCTAACTTAAGGATCAGCATCAGGATCAGCATCAGGATCAGCATCAGGATCAGCATCAGGATCAGCATCAGGATCAGCATCAGGATTAGCATCAGGATCAGGATCAGCATCACGAACCGCTAACAACCGGGGAAACGCGGTGAACGTTGCAAACTGTTGTGTTCTTCTTGTTGCTTCCTTGTTTGAGTGCTAAATTCTTGTGATCTTGTTGGCTTGGCTGCTCGTTTGAAATGGGTGGCTTGCTTTCGTCGTTCACGCTTTGCTTTTAAGTATACCGTTGGACAAAATTCTGAATTCGCTAAAAAATGGAATTCACTGAAAAAATGAATTCGACTGAAATTTGCTTACAAAATAAATTAAAAATATATTTGAGGCATTATTTTTGTAAAAATAACCTCACTATGAGCTAATGTTTTGCTTTTCAATGATACTGTACTTAAAGCACACGATATTCCCTTGTGCATAATTTTAGAGCATGCGATGTTCCCTTATTTAGAGTATGCTACATTCCCATATTTAGAGTGTGCGATATTCCCATATTTAGAGTATGCTACATTCCCATATTTAGAGTATGGGATATTCCCATATTTAGAGTATGTGATATTCCCATATTTAGAGTATGGAATATTCCCTCGTGCATAATTTTAGACGCGGGCAGTGTGTATCTAATTCTCGAGTGCGCGAGAGAGTTGCATTTAAAATTAAAAATAAATCCCTGTCCTAAAATTGCCAAACCTTTACTCGAGGAGCTTTGAATTCTAAGAAACGCGAGTGCGCAGAGCAAGAAAAATCCTTAAGTTTTGGTGCTTACTCCCTCATAAACTTAGCAAGGTGACCTTCATACGTATATGGCGTAGGTACGTAAGCCAATATTGGCATCGATCTAGAAAGACAAAGCACTGAACTGTAAAATCTGGGGCGCGCTGGAGAGAACTCGGTCACACGCCCGGCCAATACTTGATTGGCCGACCTCATTGGCTGGTCAGTCAAGTATTGGCTGATGCAAATCAGCCAATGCTGGTGATGAATTTAGCTCTTGGCACTTACGTTTAACAGATTTTGGTTAGAACTGAGCTCAGGAATATTTTTACAAAACCTGGAATATATTTTCTATATACGTATATATATTTTTATCAATAGCTGGAACATATTTTACATGAAACATTTTTTATATGTATATTTTTACAACAGCTAGAATATTTATCATAAACAAGCACTTATGTTCAACAGAATCCGGTTATGACTGAATACAGTAAAATTTTTACAATAGGTGGGATATATTTTACACAGAATACATTATATATGTATATTTTTACAATAGCTGGAATATATTTTGCCTAGGAGATATATCATACACATATATTTACAATAGCTGAAACATACAATACCTGAAATAGAATCCTCATCAAATACTTATGTGCAACAGATAATAATTGGAATATATTTTGCATGGAATATATTTTAAGTATATACTCGTATTTTCACAATAGCAAGAATATTTATCATTAACAAATACTTAAACTAAAGAGATTCAGCTGCGAACTGTTCACGATTAGTGCTACTGTACTGTATTTACTGTTCTTAGTGCTACTGTACTGTATTTACTGTACGTAGTGTTACTGTACTGTATTTACTGTACGTAGTGTTACTGTACTGTATTTACTGTACGTAGTGTTACTGTACTGTATTTACTGTACTTAGTGTTACTGTACTGTATTTACTGTTCTTAGTGCTACTGTACTGTATTTACTGTACGTAGTGTTACTGTACTGTATTTACTGTTCTTAGTGCTACTGTACTGTATTTACTGTTCTTAGTGCTACTGTACTGTATTTACTGTACGTAGTGTTACTGTACTGTATTTACTGTACGTAGTGTTACTGTACTGTATTTACTGTACGTAGTGCTACTGTACTGTATTTACTGTGCGTAGTGTTACTGTACTGTATTTACTGTACGTAGTGTTACTGTACTGTATTTACTGTACGTAGTGCTACTGTACTGTATTTACTGTATTTTGTGTTACTGTACTGTACTGACTGTACGTAGTGTTACTGTACTGTATTTACTGTACGTAGTGCTACTGTACTGTATTTACTGTATTTTGTGTTACTGTACTGTACTGACTGTACGTAGTGTTACTGTACTGTATTTACTGTACGTAGTGTTACTGTACTGTATTTACTGTACGTAGTGTTGCTGTACTGTATTTACTGTACGTAGTGTTACTGTACTGTATTTACTGTACGTAGTGTTACTGTACTGTATTTACTGTACGTAGTGTTACTGTACTGTATTTAGTTTACTGTTGCTGTACTTCGTATTACTGTATTTTACTGCAGCTAAAATACTTCTAATTAGCAATAACAAGAAATAGAAAAGAATCCTCTGTCAGAGGATGAACACATTTTCTTGGATGGCATCCTGTAGTTTGTACGCCCTTTTGTGTAATTTGTGTAATTGTGTAATGAATGTACACCATATTGTAAATTTGAGGCACCGTGTAGTTTGTACACCATATTGTGTGATTAATAGTAACTTAATTGTACACCACGTTGTAAAATTGAAGCCCGCTGTGGTTTTTACGAACAGCGTACTGTATAATTAATTTTAGTTAAATAATTAATTGAACACCATTTTCTAATTTTGAAGCACCGCTTTATTTGTGCACCTTATTGTGTAATTACGCAATTAATTGTATTTATATACTTAATTGAACACCATATAGTAAATTGAAGTTCCCAGTATGCACACGATATTATGCAAGCATTTAACGTTTAATCAGCCTCCGCATACTCGGCCTCCGCATACTTACGTGTGCCGCAGCTCGACCTTCTCGTGCGCTCGACCTGGGTTGTAAAAAATAATTTTGGGGGGCCAACGACACTGACGAATTCATTGCAAGCATTGATTGGTGTTCTAATGTTCAGTATATTGGTGTTCTATGTTCAGTGTGTTGGTGTTCTGTATTCAGTGTGTTGGTGTTCTATATTCAGTGTGTTGGTGTTCTATGTTCAGTGTGTTGATGCTCAAATGTTCGGTGTGTTGTGCTCAAATGTTCAGTGTGTTGGTGTTCTAATGTTCAGTGTGTTGGTGTTCTGTGTTCAGTGTGTTGGTGTTCAAATGTTCCTTGTGTTGGTGTTCTAATGTTCAGTGTGTTGGTGTTCATATGTTCAGTGTGTTGGTGTTCATATGTTCAGTGTGTTGGTGTTCATATGTTCAGTGTGTTGGTGTTCAAATGTTCAGTGTGTTGGTGTTCAAATGTTCGGTGTGTTGGTGTTCAAATGTTCGGTGTGTTGGTGTTCAGATGTTCAGTGTGTTGGTGTTCAGATGTTCAGTGTGTTGGTGTTCAGATGTTCAGTGTGTTGGTGTTCAGATGTTCAGTGTGTTGGTGTTCAAATGTTCAGTGTGTTGGTGTTCAAATGTTCAGTGTGTTGGTGTTCAAATGTTCAGTGTGTTGGTGTTCAGATGTTCAGTGTGTTGGTGTTCAAATGTTCAGTGTGTTGGTGTTCAAATGTTCAGTGTGTTGGTGTTCAAATGTTCAGTGTGTTGTTGTTCAAATGTTCAGTGTGTTGGTGTTCAGATGTTCAGTGTGTTGGTGTTCAGATGTTCAGTGTGTTGGTGTTCAGATGTTCAGTGTGTTGGTGTTCAGATGTTCAGTGTGTTGGTGTTCAAATGTTCAGTGTGTTGGTGTTCAGATGTTCAGTGTGTTGGTGTTCAGATGTTCAGTGTGTTGATGTTCAGTGTGTTGGTGTTCAGATGTTCAGTGTGTTGATGTTCAGTGTGTTGGTGTTCAGATGTTCAGTGTGTTGGTGTTCAAATGTTCAGTAAGGACGCCTCTGCACCCTTACTACCTGAGATACTCAGGTTTAAATGAGTCATCTTTATAATGAGTTACGAGCCATAATATAAAAGTCATTTTATTGTGAGAAAATTGAATTCTATGGAATTAAATCATATTTCACAAAATTAATATGAAAAATATTCCAAGCAAAAGTTCTTGAATAGAATTTACACTTTGTGCAACGAGGACTTGAGAATTTTCACTACTTTTATTTTTATTATAATTTTCATTATTATTGGCAGAGATGAGATTCACACATTTATGCGCACGTAGAATGAACAAAAATGACTCAGCAATTTTATTACAAAATAAAGACTACTTAGAACAAGAAAGGCAATTCATTTGCAATAAATAAAGACTGATTAACAAGGGTTGAAGCTTCAAAAATTTTATGAATAGAGCGGCAGAGCAGGAGAAGGGAGGAGTATGAGAAGAGGGAGAGAAGAATAAGAAGAGGGGGCGAACAAGAGGGAGAGAAGAATAAGAAGAGGGGGAGAACAAGAGGGAGAGAAGAATAAGAAGAGGGGGCGAACAAGAGGGAGAGAAGAATAAGAAGAGGGGGAGAACAAGAGGGAGAGAAGAANAAGAGGGGTAGGTCAAGAGGGAGAGAAGAATAAGAAGAGGGGGAGAGCAAGAGGGAGGGAAGAATAAGAAGAGGGGGCGAACAAGAGGGAGAGAAGAATAAGAAGAGGGGGAGAACAAGAGGCAGAGAAGAATAAGAAGAGGGGGAGGACAAGAGGGAGAGAAGAATAAGAAGAGGGGGAGAACAAGAGGGAGAGAAGAATAAGAAGGGAAAAAGAAGAAGATGGAAACAGAAGGATATAAGGGGGAGAAGAAGAAGAGGAGTAAGAAAGAGAAGAGAGGAGAAGAAGGAAAAGAGGAAAGAGAGAGACGAAGGAAAGAGAAGAAGAAGAGAAGAGAGAAGGAGAAGTGCGGTCAGAAAGAAGAGAAGAGGGGAAGGAGAAGAGGGGGGGAAGGTGTGAGCAGGAGAGGAGGGAGGAGGGGCCACACAGCGGGCCACACAGCACACAAGGCCACACAAGGTCGACACAGAGGCCGCCGTCTGCCGCGTGCCCTCACACCGCTGACCGGCGCTGGCCTCAGGGCTGGCCATTTTGTTGGCTAATTTGATGACCATTTGTTGGCCCTTTTTGTTATGCCATTTTTAAGATCATTGTCATTGTCATTTTGATTATGGCCATTTGTATGACCATTCTCCTGGCCTTTTTTGGCCATTTTGTGACCATTTTAGTGGGTAAATAATGAAATACAAACAAGGGTGAATGTGAAGTAAGATACCAGTGGAAATATCACCTTAAATACAAGGGTAAACATGAAGTAAGCTACAAGGGTAAATATGACGTTAAATACAAGCATAAATATGAAGTAAAATACAGGCGAAAATATGAAGTAAAATTCACGGGTAAATATGACGTGAAATACATAGATAAATATGAAGTAAAATAGCAATGTGATTACTAAATAAAATACCAGTGTAAACATGAAATAAAATGCTAGAGTAAATAATTAGTAAATACCAGTGTAAATATTGTAAGAGTTATATGATAAGCACAAGAGTTACAGACACATCAAAGACACCTACGCGTCATGCTGTATTCCCTTGTGCGTCAATTCACATAAACACAACCATTTCCATTTCCTATTCAATTTCTATTTCCTATTCAAAATCAATTTCTAATTCAATTTCTGTTTCTATTTCCTATTCAATTTCTATTTCCCATTCAATTTCTATTTCCTATTCAAAATCTATTTCTAATGCAATCTATATTTCTATTTCCTATTCAATTTCTTTTTCTATTTTATTCAATTTCTATTTCTATTCTATTCAATTTCTATTTCTATTCTATTCAATTTCAATTTCTATTCTATTCTATTTCTATTTCCTTAAGTATTTCGATGCACTTTCAGTTTTTTTCCTACCAACTCCAGAGCAACTCACGCCGGTGTAAATCTAATTCATTTCAGTTAATTTGGTTTAATTTAGATAGAGATGAAGATCAGGCACCAAAAGGCAGTCAAAAGGGTGCGTCATTTTAGTTAATTTCAAAAAATTGTGTTACATTTTGAAGAAAAATAAAAGCAAGCACCAAAAAACGACGAAACGGGCGCACGAATTTAGTTAATTCCAGTAATTTTAGTTAAACTTTAGCAACTTTAAGTAAGTAATAAACTATAAAACTTGAACGAAATTTTAACATATAGTTAAATTATGAGGCAAAACAAGATCAAACACTATACAACATCAAAAAGTGTGCTTGATTTTAGCTAATTAAAGCGTGCACGATTGTAGTTAACTTCAGTAAATGTAGTCAAACTTTGATAACATTTAATAAATTATCAACTTCAAAACTTAAAAAAAAAAAAATCACCGTAAAACCAAAAAAGCGTGCACGATTTCTGTGAACTTCAGTTAACTTAGCTAAACTTTGGCGACTTTGAATACATAGCACACTTTAAAACTTTACCAAAACACCACAGAACAACAAAAGCATGCACGATTTCAGCTAACTTCAGTAAATTAATTAAGTTAAACTTTAGTAACGAACAAGTATAAACTTTAAATCATCAACAAAACACCCCATCAACAAAACTTTAATCATCAACAACAGAGCTAAACTTTATTAACTTTAAATAAATAGTGCACTCTAAAACTTTAACAAAACATCGTACAAAAACTTAATTAAAGTTTAGCAACTTCAAATAAATAATGGCGTTTAAAACTTGAGCAAAAGACCACAGGAGAACAAAAAGCCCCGTCATGAGGGGACGGCGCGCAAGAGAGCGCGGCCCGATCCTGACCTTAGAGCTATGTGATGAGTGGCTGGTGGGCCGCGTGTGATGAAAGCAAGGTCGTGCGTGTGTGTGCGTACGTGTGTGGTGGTGCTGTGGCGTGTGTGCATCTCTGTACACGGTGCTGTGTACGTCATAGTGTGTTGTGTGTAAATTCTTGCACACACGGTCATGGTGTGTCGTGCGTACGTTCCTGCACATACTGGGTGCTATGTACGTCATAGTGTATCATGTGTAAGTCTCTGCACATGCTGTGCTGTGTGCGTAATAGTGTGCGTTCTTACACCTGGGTGCTGTGTACGTGATGGTGTGTCATGTGAACGTTCCAGTACACACGTTGCTGTGTACGTGATAGAACGTCATGTGTACGTTTCTACACACACGGTCATGGTGCGTTCTTACACATCCAGCGCGTAATGTACGTTTTAGCTTCATAAAATTTATATTTACACACTAATACACACTGCGTAAGAAAGCACCTACGCGTATGTATCGTACTTGCGTATTGTGCGCAGATTTAACGAATTTCGTACACAACTGACGTTTCGCTCGTTGACGCGTGAATAGGAAATCAAAAACTATAAATCATTCAAGGGAATAAATTTATTACTCGCTTGTATCAAAGACTGATTTAATAATGCGCTTATTACTGGCTGGACATTCCTTGATCACTTGGTTGTATCAAAGACTGATTTAATAATGCGCTTATTATTGCCTGGAACTTCCTTGATCACTCGGTTGTATCAAAGACTGATTTAATGATGCTCCTGTTACCTGTTACTGACTGGAAGTGCCATGATTTAACATTTATATTCAGGACTGATTTCATGTTTTTTTTACTGCCTATAAATGACATGATTAAATATTTTATGAAAGACTGATTCAATAATGCTTTTTTATTGACTGTCTAAAATAAGTGACTAATTTAATAATGCTTTTTATGGGCTACAAAGGCTTTGATAACTTAAATTTAACGATGCCCTTGTTATTGGAAATAAAATTATTTTTTGCACTTATTGGAGTTGTTTGGAGGTCGTAGTGCGCCGGGGCTGGTGTAGGCGGAGTTCAAGTATTTTTTGTTGATTTAATTTGATTGCGTCCAGATTGACTTCGATTGCTTGTGTCACCTTTTTAACGCTAAATAGGTAACTTTTTAAATGGGTTGGGTAGGCAACTTTATAAATACGTATAATAGGTAACATTTTAAATGGGTAAAATAGGTAACTTTTTAAATGGGTAAAATAAGTAACTTTATTTATTTGTAAAATAAGTAACTTCATTGATGGGTAAAAAAGGGAACTTAATAAATGTGCAAAATAGGGAACTTTATAAATGTGTAAAATAAGTTAATTCATTGATGGATGAAATAGGGAACTCTATAAATTAGTAAAATAAGTAACTTTATTAATATGTAAAATAGGTAACTTTTAAATGAGTTGGATAGGTAACTTGTTAAATGGGTTAATGATATGATTTTTTCATATCCAGCGTCCAAGAAAAAATTTTGTGCTATGGATTACATTGAATGTTGCGACTGGCCCTCGTATTCACTTCGAATCTTCTCCAAGAAGAACTGCGTCGATCATCATATTTGAAGAGATATTCCATCGCGAGTTATCTACAGATGAGAAGCACGACATCTGAACAAAGCCTCCACGATTCAGCTATCGTACCGAACGCGTTACGACGTCGTTCTAAATCGAATGCCCGAGGTTGCCATCTACTACTATTCACGTTATCCGTAATCTGTAATTCTTCTATTTATAGGAATATTTCTTATATATTTTGTAAGTATTTCATTATGGGAACTAATATACATGTTATTGATTCAATTAGGCATATCTCCGTGTACGTTAGCATGATTTCATAATTTGATAAAACATCGTTCGTTCGGGATCGCAGAAGGGTTGGGGACGCTCAGCAACAGCCGAGGGAAGGCAGGCAGTTAGGCCGGCGGCACCACATAAGCAAGAGGTGTGTCGTTCCAATCTCTTTAGCCGCACCCTTTGGGTGTCGGTGCAGGCGTTATAAACATTATTTCAGCAAACTCGTCGTGGAGTGAAGTGGGAGACACCATCAAAGCCAGTAGTGTGTTCCGGGCTTGTCCGCCCTTGCCCATTGGGCGCAGGCTAACCTACTCTTTGTCATTATTGAGTAACTGGAAATAATACCGAGTGCAAATCTAACGTAGTCTCAGAAAGACATTTCATCACCGTGTTTGAATACCAATAGCCGACTTAATATCAATGGCGCTTCCACGTACCTGCGCACCCCTGGCATCTCCCATCTCGACATCCGAGGGACTTCACATCTCTCTCTATAAGATGAGTTCTCCTGTCCTAATTAGCTTCGCATTGTTAATTAAACCCGATGTCCTCAGGTCGTAGATCAATGTAGGTCTATTTCGATGTGGCAAGCGATATCTTTTATTAGTACCATTATGTAACAGGAACATTAATTAGGATTGTAATGCGCATTTAATTGATTAAATCTCCATCTTGCTTACAAGTGTTTCAATACCTGTGTTCTAGAGAGTTGAGAGAAGACAGACATAAAAGGCATGAAAAAGCGTTACCTATTATCTATTCATTTTGATAATATAATCATTCAATTTCCCTTATTCAAAGGGTGGTGGCAGCCGGAGCAGTCACTCCCTATTAATTAAAATTATGGCGAGGACATAAGTCCCGCCTTATTATTAAAATAAATGAAAGTGATATATTCCACATATCACGACAATTGCAATCTAAATTGAACATCACAGCGGACGATCCACGTAATTCACAACGAAATGCTGACAGAGAAGAGGATCACGACATTAGACATGTAGCTTAACAAGCAAGTAACTTCATTCATAGGTACTACATATACAAATTTTTGAATAGTGAACTCCATCTATACTTAAAATAGGTTATTTCAGAAATAGGTAACTTTAAAAATACTTTATAACATATATATGGGTAAAATAGGTTACTTTGTAAATAGGTAAAATACTTAAGTTATTTTTCACGCTATTTACATAGCTATATATACACATATATGCATATGTGTATACATGTATGCATATGTATATACAAGATCCTAAATAAAATGCCAAGAAAATATGGGCCATTTTTCCACAATTCTGAAGTTGATTGATTTATGGCTAGCTATAAAGACCAGGCCACTCACTCACACCAGGATTGCCCCTAGGAAAATTTGAGCAAGTCAAGCGATGTCAAAGGAAGGCCTTCCATAAAATTAACGTCGTTGTTACGGTACACCTCGCCGCGAAAATACGTCTGTCGATGTGGCTTCTAACGTGCTCTTTTTCGACTATATTGCTTGAATTTTTTCCGGTGAAATTTCACTTTGATGCGCTCATGGAATTTAGAAATTTGGTTCCTTAAAATCACTCACGAACACTTATAAGAACGTTTTACATGAATGACATTTTGCTCGCTGATGCGTAATTTTCGAGTTATTCAACTTTGAAGTTATGAGAACGCCATAAATGAAAGTGAAAAAACGGACAGGAAAATATGCTTGAATACAGTATTGACGTTACGATGGGTGAGGTTAGGTTAGGTAAAGTTAGGCTAATTCAATAAACTAACCTAAATAAACCTGAAATAACTTAACTTTACTAAGCCATCCCGAAGCTGATGTTCTCCCGCCAAGAATCTGCGCGTGTTCCAACAATGCGGCGATGACGCAACCGACGATATAATGTTATTCCTACCTGAACGTTATTTTTGTTATATCTCAAAAATTACGCATTAGCGAGAAAAATGTCATTTGTGTAAAACGTCTTTAAATGTGTTTTTTCATTGATTCTTGAGAACAAAATGATTAAAATCTTTGAGCGTATTGAAGTGTAATTTGACTTTTTATCCCCAAAAAAGGCATTTTGCATTGTGCTTAGATGCCGAGTGCTTAAACTTCATTTTTCCAACCTCAAAGTTGGTGGTTTTGGTCAAAAAATAGCTCGTTGCGCAGCCAAATCAACCGACAGAATTTCACTGCATGATGCCCCACAATGATTGTTTGGAACTCCAGCGTTTGAAAATGACAAACGGTATTACGTTTCGAGTTGTTGAGGGTCTACAGCACACTTACAGGGAATGGCCCAACTTTCTGGGCGAGAGATTACGTTGAGACCTTTTCTCTATGTTACAATAGAACACTGACAAAAAACAATCATTATTAGAATATCTTTTCTGCTAAGCAGTTCAACTATGAAGGTAATGGCATAGGAGAACTTTATAATCGCTTTAATGAAACGTTTCAAGCCTCAGCTCATCATTAGTCATACCTGTAAAACAAGATGCATTGAATAAAACGCGGGACAAACTCTCAAAATCGCTCTTCAAATTTTCAAATTAGTGTCTAAATAAAACAATGACACTAACTGGAATACTTGAAGAGCAGTTTTGTAAATATGTCATGTAAAGTTTTTCTTTGCTATTACCTTTATAAGAAAACAATTATCTGTATTTAAATCTCATTCAAAATCTCTTATACAAAGTGAGACTAAGATACCAAACATTGGCTCAGATGTGAACAATCAGTAGTTGACTGGCAGTTCGAAACTTTTGAAGTTAGGCATAAATTTTTGCGCTTAATTGAGAATTTATTAGAAAAAATCAAAGAAAACAACTGTAATGCAAAGTGAAATCGGCTTAGCATTTTACTCCTACAAAGAAATTGAAGAAACCAAGTGTCGCCGTCGTGCGGGTCGACGTGTGGGTTCGAGAAAAGGGGCTGTCTTCTGTGCAGCTACCTTCCCGAGGCGCTTACTTTCCGCACAGCTGCCTTTCCTGAGGTTTGTGAGGGTACCGCCTACGCCGTAGTCAATCCGTTAGAGCAACAGAAAAGAAATTTCTGTTTGTGCTGAACTACAGCGGCACTGTTGGGAAGACACATAACTGTCTACGCCGTAATCAGTTCGTTAGGGCTTTTTAGGGTAATCCCTGATTCGCCGAACTACGACAGTTGTCTTCCTGAGGTTCTCGTGGGTGCCGCCTACGCCTTAATCAGTCCGTTAGAGCAACAGAAAAGTTATTTCTGTTTTTGCTGAACTACGGCGGCACCGTTAAGAAAACGTACAACTGTCTACGCCGTAATCAATCTGTTAAGGCTTTTCAGGGTAATCCCTGCGTTGCCCAAGTTGAGTTTGACAACTGCTCTGCTGTAGAGTGTACCCGAACGAGTTCTAAATTTAACACCAAATGTAACACCTTGTGTTTTCCTGCTTGTTCATTGGATATAACAGTAAATTGGTTTTAATTTCTTTACAATATATGAATGACTAGGTTCCATGTTGGATTGTGTTTTGGTCAGAACTATTAAAAATCGTTTTCATTGAGGTGAAAATTGGTGGCATTTATTGTTGCATGCCGGAAAACGTGTGTATTAGGTCGTTCCAAAAAAATGGCCGATTTCAGAAGCATGCATTTAATCCTTGGTAAATGAACAATAGAGATATTGAACTTAGTTAAAATATGAACCCTGAGCAGCTATGCATCTCTGCCATCGGACTACGAGATTATTTATCCCTTTTTAATAAAAAGTTGATGGATGTGATGCAGCAAAATCTTTGAAGGTCGTTTCCATCTCTTGTTTAGACCTAAAAGTTTTACCATCCAAAAATGTGCTAAGTGCTTGAATAAATGATAATCAGTTGGTGAAAGATCTGGAGAATATGGAGAATGTGGTAAAGTCTCGTATACCAGTTCTGTGAGTTTCTGGACGGTCATTCTTGCAACATGTGGTCGCGCGTTATCGTGGAACAGAATTGGACCACGTCGATTCACTTATGCCGGTCTCTTTTCGCTCAATCGAGCATGCATAACATCGAGATCATAGCAGTATCTCTCTGTATTAATGGTCTCATTGACTCCCAAAAAACTGTAGTGAATAACACCTATTGCAGACCACCAGACAGTCACCATAATCTTTTCTGGTGCAGCATTGGCTTTGGGAAGAGTTTGGGGGGCTCATCACGATCGAACCATTGACCTGATCATTTACTATTATCATAAAGGACCCACTTTTCATCACAAGTGACAATTCGGTCAAGAAAGGGATCGTTGGTGTTGCGCAGAGAGAGCATCGAGCACACTTCAAAACGCCTAAGCTTTTGATTATCATTGAGCTCTTGAGGAACCTATTTATCATGCTTTTTCACCTTTTCAATAATCTTTAAACGGCGCGAGACTGTTGCAATGCTGACACCAAGTGTCTGAGACATTTCTATAACTCTTTGACGTGGATTTTGTTCAATAACCGCATGCAATTGCTCGTTCTCGAGACTACCCAAACGTCCTCTACCCTCTTCATCTTTAAGGCTCTCATCACCACTCCGGAATTTCCCGAACCACCTTCGTACTGTCCGATCCCTTGTGGACTCTTCTCCCCATGCTTGGTTGATATTGGCAGAAGCTTCGGAGGCGTTGTGCCCAAGTTTGAACTCGTGCAACATTAGTAGGCGAAGGTCATGTTGTGTCATGTTCTTCATGGAGGGATTCTACCCTTCAAAATTATGTTCTGTCTGAAAAGAAGTGACAAAATATTAATGAGCACACATTAATTGTTATGCATGCCAAGGTTCATCGAAAATAAACTAAAAAAGTTGTGTGAAAATTACTTTTCAAACCCCAGACCTTCGAGCGGCCATTATTTATGTAACAACCTAATAAAACAACATATGATAGGTTAACTTAAGAACTGAGTACTGTGTTTCATTTTCACATCCAATTGCTATAATTTCTTACATTTAAAATGGAGAAACCAAAAATGAAAAACGCAGTTTCTACTCTCAATTCAACAAAAAGGTTCACTTTTACAAAGCACAATGAAGACAAAATTTCGTGCTTCTAACGCATAATGAAGACAAAATTTCGTCCTCCTAAAGCATAATGAAGACAAGAACATTTCCAACCCAGCAAAATTTCCATGCAAACTTTCCATAATAAATAAAAGCGGCACCTCCGTTCTGCCCTCCCGGTGTAAAAACTCAAATGCCAAACTTTAGCAGCAAGAACAGGCGTCGTCACAAGTCAATGCACGCAAACCTAAACAACTTGAAATGTTTTCTGTGAGGCCACTGCAACGCTAGCACTGCGGGGCGTCGGCGTCGCTTGGGTGATTGAAAAGCTTTCGGCGAGCATCGGGTAAGGAACGATGCGCCTTGTGATTTTTAAAGGATTCATGTCGGATTTGTAAGCCATGGGATCGTTTGAGCCTTGGGATTTTGTAGGATTCATAAAAAAGGGGATTTTTGTAGGATTTATGAAGGATTCATACACCTTGGGATTTTTGTAAGATTTATAAGCCATGGGATCTTTGTAGGATTTATAAGCCATGGGATCTTTGTAGGATTTATAAGCCATGGGATCTTTGTAGAATTTACAAGCCATGGGATCTTTGTAGGATTTATAAGCCATGGGATCTTTTTAGGATTTAGAAGCCATGGGATCTTTGTAGGATTTAGAAGCCATGGGATCTTTGTAGGATTTATAAGCCATGGGATCTTTGTAGAATTTACAAGCCATGGGATCTTTGTAGGATTTAGAAGCCATGGGATCTTTTTAGGATTTAGAAGCCATGGGATCTTTGTAGGATTTATAAGCTATGGGATCTTTCTAGGATTTGTGTAGGATTCACGAGTCTTGAGATTTTTGTAAGATTTATGTAGGATTCATGTTCTTTGGGATATTTGCTTGTATAATTTAAGTAGGATTCATGCGTCTTAGGATTTTTGCAGGATTCCCATGTCTTGTGATTCATGTATGATAAAATGTAGGATCCATGTGTCCAGGGATTTAAGTAGGATTCATTAAGGCTTCACTCGTTTTCTGAATTGTATATGAACTATGAAGGATTACTGTGTTTGAGATTTATGTAATATTCATGCGTCTTGAGATTTATGCAAGATTAATAACTCCCAAGACGTCTTGGGAGTTACGTAGGAGTACAAATTGAATTTTTCATGTGTTAAGAAATTCTTGCTGGAAAAGAACATTGATATTTTTATAATTAATTTGTGGTGATGCACTTATGTTTTTCTTAAAGGCGATTAATTTCTTGAATTAACTATTTAAAATTTATTTAAACTCAGAGAATAACGTGACTAACTTTAACGAGATTAAGTTCTCTTGCGTGAGATTTTTTTGTAAGTTATGGGCATGGAACAAAATTAATTTTAGGTAATTAATATTGAAATTCTGCTATTTATCTGGTATTGGCAGCAGGAATAGCGTTCAAGTAAAAATTCCACGAGCTTTTCAATTTAAATAATCTACTTTTTAACGGGTGCAGTATTTTTAAACTTACTGTACACATAAACTTTGATATAATTTAAATCAAACTAATAATTGGAAGTATTTTCACTGCGTTTTCTGCTGATTTCAAAAATTAAATCCAATAGGCGGCGAAAATCAACATACTGTACATAAACGTAACTTCTTAAAAAAACATGACGAACAAAAGCTCGGTTTGCTATTCCGTCATGAAGAAAATAACCACAGAAAACATTCCCAAACCACCGTATCTATAAAATTCACGTACAAAAAAATACAATCACCGGATCTAAAATACAGACATCATTCCCCAACCACCGTATCTACAAAAATTCACCTACGAAAAACTCGCCAGTCACCATATCTGTAAAATTCGCGCGCAAAAAAAATACAATCACCGTATCTAAAACACAAAAATAAAAATCACCAATCACCGTATCAATAAAATTCACGTTCAAATAACCCACCAATCACCATATGAAAAAATTTAAAAAAACTCTCGTGGTTTCCCAGGAAAGATTGTAGGAAAACTCAGGCGGTGATTGCGTGGCCATTTCAGCTAATGGAATGCACGTTGATGAGGATTTTACACTCCATCAAATTTGCGTTTAATTTGCAAAGGAATTTTAAAACGCATGGCGGATAACAGATCGCAGAAACCGAGCGTTATTCCGATGTAATATCCGCCAGTGGGAGCGCGTCTCGGAAAGGTGCTTTGTACGTTTAACATTGTAATACGGTTCGTTTTCTCTCGGAAAAAGGGCAAACTATGTATGAATATTCAACTAAATTAAGAATGATGTTAAGTTTACCACATTCTATTGCGTATTGGGCCATTTGTGCACCATTCGGTAAATTGCTTACTCAGGTACCGGTATAAATGAATAACATTTCATGTTTCGGGATCTGTTTAAAAAATAAATGTTATCATACGAGGTGAAATGTTATCGTGCGATTGCATTTTCATATTTCTTTGGAAGGATAACAATGTATTTTAGCAGTAAAGTCAATTTCCCATTTCTGCTACTTACAACCTAACCGAACACGCGGTGGGCGTGTTAATATACCAAAAATGTAATGGTGTTCATTATAAAATTTATTTATTTCGTTTTATTTGTTTCTACGCGTCACAAAAACAGTGCAATCTACCTACATTACGCTTAATATATGTTTCTACTCGTACATGTATCCCTTCAGGGGTATACAACTATTGTATCTATGCGAATTTCCTCTCCCAGGGGAATTATGTGAGGTCCCGAGCTAAAGGTTAGGTAAGCCTTCTTTTTGTTGAAATAGAATAGGTTTTTTTCTGTTACGGACATCTTTCTTCGGTTCACTGCTGTCCTGTTTTTCAGCACCTACTACTTTCTTCTTCAACTTTTAACTTGTTTCATGAACTTCTTTCTTAGCTTACTGTTCTTATGCACCTTGTGCGCAGATTCTGCGTTCCTTTAACTCCATACTGAATGGTGCCTTCATCCTTCCTCTCTTTGAACACCTTTGTTGTGGCAAAGGGAGGCTAAAACTTTGTTATGATCGATCAATCAATTCTACATATCGAAAAAGAGGCGCAACACACCTACATTACGCTAACAACAGACGATTTAGCTGATCATTGAGGTAGACGCTATTTATGCGCGCCTCAACTTATGAGGATGAACATTAGTTATTCGACTCATGCGACGCTGGATGCAAGGTATGAATTACTCGCACTAATTTTTGTCCGTATTTGTCATTTTTACTCGTATATATTTTTTTCGAAAAATGTTTTCTGTGTCCGTATATGTTATTTTTATCCGTAGATGTTATTTTCACCCTTAAATGTTTTTTGCCCGTATATGTTATTTTTGTCCGTATATGTTGAGGTTCATATTTGAGAATGTCATATTACTCATGGATCACCTAAACGTGTGTCTTGAAATACCCAAGCTTACCACATCTCAACGAACAACGTGAGAACTACCGAAGCAAGGTCACAAACGTGTTTTTATTATCAACGGAACGGAATTAATTAACTGATATAAATGCTATTTATAATTAACTGAAGCGAAGCGAGGTTTAACTAACTTAACAATTTTACGCGTTGGTCGCGACTTGAGCCACAGGTGGTACACGGAGGGGATTTTCATCATGCTGCTGACCGATCAGTTGTCACAAAATTCATTCTCATATATACTTGATCAAAGGTAAATGAAGGCATAATCTAGTTAACGTTTACTATTATCAAAATTGATCACTACAATTGATTTTAATTGACGTTGAATTCTGAACTTCAGTTCAACCCATCGCGGTATGCTTGTTAAATTGACTTGTTATCTTAATCCAACCAGGCCCCTGCGCCGATCTTTCTGTAATTTTCAAATCCACCACTAAGCTGTCCCTAATTAATTTTCGGTACACTGCCTAGTACGTGGAAAAAAATGTGTCACTAATTAAAAAAAATCGTGGCCAAACCTCTTGGTTAGCCATTGCAAATGTCTGCCTTCATGTATTGGAATTAACTTTATGTTGTTTATTAATATTTTTCAGTTAGGTTCAGGGCCTCAGGTGTGGTAGGGATAAGGGTTGGGTTCAGAGTCTCAGGCGTGGTAGGGATAAGGGTTAGGTTCAGAGTCTCAGGTGTGGTAGGGATGAGGGTTAGGTTCAGGGCCTCAGGTGTGGTTGGGATAAAGTTAGGTTTAGGGCCTCAGGTGTGGTAGGGTTAAAGGTTAGGTTCAGGGCCTCAGGTGTGGGAGGGTAAAAAGTTAGGTTAGGTTCAGGGCCTCAGGTGTGGTAGGGATAATGGTTAGGTTCAGGGCCTCAGGTGTGGTAGGGTTAAATGTTAGGTTCAGGGCCTCAGGTGTGGTAGGGTAAAAAGTTAGGTTAGGTTAAGGGCCTCAGGTGTGGTAGGGTTAAGTTACATTGCAAGAAGAGGAATTAAAAAACCGACTTCACTGCGAGAACACATTTCTAGCCTTCCTAAGAAATGGAAAAATTAAAACGGCACGCGTGGATTTTCATTTCAAAACTAAAATTGAAATAAAAAAGGTAATGGAAAAACCGGATTGCTATTCGTTTATACCGGTACGTAAATGAGCAACTTACCTAATGGCCCACATACGTCCCAAGACGTAGGCGAAGTGTTCGTCGTTTTAACTCGTGCGACACCAGCGATAAAAACCAGAGCGACATCTCGCGGTGCGGCAAGGCCGAATGAGATAAGAATTTTTTTCCAGCAAGTTTGCCCTCAAGTTTTTACCACACACAGAGTGAACTTTGATGTGACATAAGCGTTACGTTGCAGTGATAACTTTACGGTATACGGCGATAACTTTACGACACGCGACGTAAACTTTACGACAAACGACGTGAACTTCAATATGACATAAGCAAGTTACACTGGCGCTGTCTCACAACTTCGTAAAAACTTTTCGTAAAAAATTTGTTTTGGCTCCAGTGACTGTAGCCCTGACCGTACGGTGAGTGAGGGACTTTATGGGTTCCGATACTTTATGAAAGACTTTTGTTGGGTCAGATCCTTTATGAGAGACTTTTGTTGGATCAGATACTTTATGAGAGACTTTTGTTGGATCCGATCCTTTATGAGAGACTTTTGTTGGATTAGATACTTTATGAGAGACTTTTGTTGGATCCGATCCTTTATGAGAGACTTTTGTTGGATCAGATACTTTATGAAGGACTTTTGTTGAATCAGATACTTTATGAGGGACGTTATGGGATCCGATACTTTATTGGATAAGCCTTGATTTTTGGCTCGGGCAACTTCGGAAGAATGAATTCGAATCTACGAAAAAGAATTGCAACTCACAACAAAAGATTGCTGTATGCTGCGTAGGGTTCAGACCTAATAATAAATACATAATAAACAGGAAGGCTCGCTCGCCCACTTGCTCACTTACATGCTTGCTTGTCGTTTCCATCATGCAAGCTTGAAAGCATCCAAGCAACAAGCTTGAAAGCAAGCAAGCAAACAAACAAAATTCAGAAAACAAGCAAAATTCAGAAAACAAGCAAAATTCAGCAAGCAAGCAAAATTCAGCAAACAAACAAAATTCAGAAAACAAACAAAATTCAGCAAACAAACAAAATTCAGAAAACAAACAAAAATCAGAAAACAAACAAAATTCAGCAAACAAACAAAATTCAGAAAACAAACAAAATTCAGCAAACAAACAAAATTCAGAAAACAAACAAAATTCAGCAAACAAACAAAATTCAGAAAACAAACAAAATTCAGCAAACAAACAAAATTCAGCAAGCAAGTAAACACGTAAGCAAGCAAGTAAACAAGTTAGCAAGCAAGTAAACACGTAAGCAAACAACGAAGCGTGCATAACTAAATAAAGGAAAACTCTTCTGTAACACTACCTACAGTTAAGTTAAACTATGTGTACTGTATTATAAGACGCCAGGTATCTCCTTAATTTATAAATAAGTAAATTTATATATTTTATTCGTAATTTCTCCTATATTAATATAATGGAAATCTCACGGAACGCATTAAATTGGTTGGTGCGTGTGTCTGTGGCGCTCACAAGGACGCTCAATGACCGTATCTGTGATACGAGTTTCACCAGTGCACAAGTACAAGAATATTTTAATGGCGGGTACTATTGGGATGGATATATTTGTTGGGCATCCACATCTGAAATATTTGTGTAACGTAAATATCGAGTTCTGTCATTTTCAGCGGGTCGTGTACACTAAAAACATAGTCCAGAATATTTTCCTGTGGGTGGTTATTCATTAGCGTGATGAGTGTGACACCGGCGAAAGTTCATCCACCGATTTGGCTATCACGCGTCCTTGCGTCGCGTGCCCGATGAACTTTTTGAGTCGTTGTGTTACAACATCACATGACCGGTGTTACACCATCACATGGCCGGTGTTACACCATCACATGGCCGGTGTTACACCATCACATGGCCGGTGTTACACCATCACATGGCCTGTGTTACACCATCACATGGCCGGTGTTACACCATCACATGGCCGGTGTTACACCATCACATGACCGGTGTTACACCATCACATGGCCTGTGTTACACCATCACATGGCCGGTGTTACACCCTCACATGGCCGGTGTTACACCATCGCATGGCCTGTGTTACACCATCACATTTCCTGTGTTACATCATCACATGGCCTGTGTTACACCATCACATGGCCGGTGTTACACCATCACATGGCCGGTGTTACACCATCACATGGCCGGTGTTACACCATCACATGGCCTGTGTTACACCATCACATGGCCTGTGTTACATCATCACATGCCTGTGTTACACCATCACATGGCCGGTGTTACACCATCACATGGCCGGTGTTACACCATCACATGGCTGGTGTTAAACCATCACATGGCCGGTGTTACACCATCACATGGCCGGTGTTACACCATCACATGGCCGGTGTTACACCATCACATGGCTGGTGTTACACCTTCACATGGCCGGTGTTACACCATCACATGGCTGGTGTTACACCATCACATGGCTGATGTTACAACATCACATGGCCTGTGTTACACCATCACATGGCTGGTGTTAAACCATCACATGGCCGGTGTTACACCATCACATGGCTGGTGTTACACCATCACATGGCCGGTGTTACACCATCACATGGCTGGTGTTGAACCATCACATGACCGGTGTTACACCATCACATGACCGGTGTTACCCCATCACGAACCCTGAGTCAATCAGTATTTCTCGATTTCGCGAAAATGGAAAAAACGTAGCTACAAAACAATTTATTTAAATCATTTTAAACTACACGAAAAACAGAACTCTTCGAGATTCCTCCCGCTATAATACAAAGTCCCTAGAAAAATGACCTAAAAGTGTAGATACTGTAAAAACACAGATTTACGTAGAGTTTATTTAACATAGCTGGCTTAAAACTTCACAAAATACTGCAAAAAACGTAGATTAAAATAGAGTTAAATTAATAATGTTGGCTTTAAAACTCCTAAATACTGAAAAGTCGTTGGTTAACCTAGAGTTGATATATCAACAATGGTTACTTTGAAGACTCTCCAAAACACTGGAAATCATGACCTACATTTCCAATGAACTAGACTGACATTGAAAATGTACCCTGGTTTGTATTTTAGGGTTAATGGTGAAATATTTGTGCCATGTTGAGGTCACACGGGGTGCCATATGTGAGAATGTTGGTGTCACTGTGAGGTATTGTAAATATTTGGCTTCTATGTTAATTTCGCTGGGTGCAATATTCAGGAATTTGATTTTATGTTGAGGTCACAGGGTTTAATGTTGTACATTTTTAGTTTCATGTTGAGGTTACAAGGTTAAATATTATATAATTTGGGTTTAATGGTAAGGTCATCGTGTTTAATATTATAGAATGTGGGTTTTGTGTTCAGGTCACGAAAATTAAATATTGATACAATGCAAATTAAATACAATGTAAATACCACAGAATTAGAGACAGATTTTTTCTTAACAAATTAATTCGTACGTGCGTATAAAATTACAAAATAAATTACATGAACAACATATTTCGTACTTACACCTCATGTACCTGAACAAGTGCAAACTGACGAGGCCCTAAAAATTTTTAGGCCCATACGCCAACCCTATTTAGTTCCCATCTGCATTTTACAAGTTCTTCATCGGGGCACAAAGGAGCTTTTTATTTACCAGGCGCTGAGTGCATTCACTTTTTAAGGTGATGAATGTATTTCTTATAAGGCGATGAATGCGTTTTTTATAAGGTGACTAGTGCAATTATTTACAAGGTGTTGAGCACATAGTATTGCAGAGTAACGAAAACTTTTACTTTGAAGATTTCGGGCACATTCCCTTCTAGAACACAAATTTAACGGCATTTTCATAATACATTATCGTGTTCAGCACAACCAAATGTATATACCATTTAAATATATATACCATATACGAGTACATATACCATATATATATATATATGCCATATACAAATTTATGTATATATATTTGTATATATTTACATAGCAGACAGCAATAGCGCGAACCATCCATTGTTTGAGAGGTGAGTTTGGCGTAAATCACGGGCGTTTTGCTAAATCTTTGCAATTTGAATGCAGCTTTCAACAACTTTAAAATGCAATTTTCAGCGACTTTATGGGCGTTAAGTCAAGTTTGCGCGTTCCTGTAATGAACATTTGTTTGTGAGAGTGTTCAGTTGAGCGTGACAGGCGTAACTGAACTCCTGGGGCAGGAACTGAACACCTGGGGTAGGAATTGAACACCTGGGGCAGGAATTGAACACCTGGGGCAGGAATTGAACACCTGTGGCAGGAATTGAACACCTGTGGCAGGAATTGAACATCTGGGACAGGAATTGAACACCTGGGGCAGGAATTGAACACCTGTGGCAGGAACTGAACACCTGGGGTAGGAATTGAGCACCGGGGCAGGAATTGAATCCCTGGGGCAAGAATTGAACACCTGGGGCAGGAATTGAACACCAGGGGCAGGAATCGAGCACCGGGGCAGGAATTTAACACCTGGGTCAGGAATTGAATACCTGGAGCAGGAATTATATGTTAAATTTTTCGTAGCTCTAACTTTTTTTTGCTGTGCAAAGAGAAACTCTGTTTTATTTTCATCAGTTTCGTGCCATGTTTCTTTTCCGTATTGTAAATATGGTGAAATGAGCGTTTGATAAAGCATTTTTAAAGCTTCTTCAAGTAATATATCTTTCATTTTCTTACGGATTCCTACGGATTTCGATAATTTATCACTGATAAGGGAAATGTGCTCTTTGAAGGTGAGATGTTTATCTATTATAATGCCCAGGAACTGAGAGGAGTTGGTTTCTTAAATTAAATCGTCACCAATTTTAAGGCGGTTAAGCGACGCATTCTGCTTGTAAGAGAATGTAATGTATTTCGTTTTATAAAAATTTAGACTCATTTGATAAGCTTTGAGCCCCTTTGAAACCTTTTCTGCATTGTTATTTATTTTTCTGTAATTAAAATGAGATTTTTATGGGGAAGAGCCGTAGAAAGCGTGCTGTCGTCGGCAAAAGTATGAATTTGAAAAATTAAAAAGCTTTAACTATATCTCTGATAGATGTTAAATGTAAGAGAGGCCCAAGGACAGATCCTTGTGGAACTCCAAGGCTAATTGATAGTAGTTTCGATTGTGCATCGTCAATGACAACGCATTACTTTCAATTTGTTAGGTATGATACGAACCAATAATGAGCAACTCTAACGTCATAACAGTAGATTTTCGAGAGAAAAATATTATTGTCTACGTCAGTCGTTCTAAACATGGGGGGCGTCCCCCGCTGGGGGCGTGAGCCTCCGCAGTAAAGCCTGATTTTTCCCAGTAATGTCTTCGACAAAAGAGTGAACTTTCACTGTTGAATATGTTTGAGAACCTATTTACAATGTTCTCTGTTGTGATCTCTTATTTACCAGTCCATCTGCACACAATTTCCCCTGACAATTCTCAAGGGGGCGTGGGAGTAAAAAGGTTAAGACGTAATCGAATCAAGTGCAACTCCCATAATATCATTACGGTGGAGGTTCAGGAATGAAATGTAATTGTCTACGTATTCGAGCGTTTTTCGAAGGTCAAGAAACAAGGTGGAAACAAGCTTTCCTTAATTTATATTGAAATCAAGTTATTTTAAATGATTTTATACAACTTGTGTTAGTGATTTTTTATGACAAAAACCTTATTACTCATCACAGAAAAATAATTTTTTTTTTCAAGATGGGAATACACTTTGATATGCAATTACTCGAATATTTCGGTAATAATTGGTAATGCGTAACGGAAGTTACGCATTACGCAGGAAAACGTCATCATTTTAAAAATATGAGTTTCTCGGGCGATTTTGAAAAAAATCGAGGAAATACCTTAGGAAAGCACTGGTTAAAGATATTTGATGTGAACAGTAGAATCGAACGAAATGAAAATCTAGTAATAGTATCCATTTGGAAAATCTATTTGAAAACTTTTATTAAAGTAGATTGGAAAAAAGTAAATGAACTCCGTTTGAAATGCTGTCCATTCGGAAAAAGACGTTTATGTAATCTATTCGGAATTATATCTTTTTGAAACAAGTTGTTGAAATCGATGTGTGAAAAAATGGTTGGAACATCTATTTGAAATACATTCTATTTATGAAAAAGTTAGTGAATTCGATTTAAATTTGAATTAATTTTAAAGAATATCTATTTGAAAAAATTCATCGAAATCGATGTATAAGAAATGTTTGAAAATCTTTTTGATGTATAATCTATTCATAAAAAACTTCAATAAATTCGATTTAGATTGAAATTTTTTTGAAATCGGCTAGAATTAAAATGCATCGGGAGAAAACTAATTAAAATCCATTTCTAATGAAATGTACTTGGAAGAAAAATCATATAAATTCATGTGCAAAAATAGTGAAATGTTTTTTTAGAATGAAATCTCTTTAGGAAAACGTCATTAACAACGGACTGCAAAATGCATTAATGAAGTCATAAATCTTCAGTAAGTGACAAGCATTTATGCTGAAAAACTAAAATATCTGTTAAACAGATTTTCTCGTAGATAAAGAAATGCTCACGTTTGTATGATTTTAAAACGAGAGGAAGATTTATTTCATAGCCATAACTTTCATGTGAAGTTGTTAAATTCGAATAGTTTCTCAGGTTCTTTTGAATTAGAAGTATTTCTCGTTGTATCGTGAACATGATCATAAATTTGCATAGTTTTCCAAGGTTATTTTGAATTAATGTATTTCTCGATGTATCATGCACATAATTATAAATTTGAATGGTTTTCCCAGGTTCTTTTGAAAAAGAAGTATTTCTCGTTGCATCGTGAACTTAATCATAACAGAAAAGGCACAACCTTCGAGTACACGCAATAAACTTGTAGGGTGTGACTACGCGAGCGAAGGACAGGGTGTCCATAAAGTCTTTTTACCATTTTAAACATTCATTAGAAATACCAGTGATAGGATATTTTAAAATGGTAATAGTAAAATGGTAATGGGACACCCTGTTTATTTTGGTGCGGAGTCTTTCAAGTTATTTCAGACATTTTCAATTTCGTTAGAATTCAGCACAACAAAAATATATTTGATGCTAAATATAATGGTAAAGTGCATTAGGTCTCGCTCTAGAATTACAATAATACTGTATAACAAACGCAACCACACACTATTAATGTAATACTGTACAAATAACGCATAAAATCACAGCATTGCTGTATAATTTCCCATGCTTGCTGCGACTCAAATATTATACATTTAACCTTGACATTTAACATGATATATATTAATATAACATTATAAACCTATAGAGTGATACTAGGAAAGCGAAGTATATTTGGAGTCTTTTAAATCATGTAAGACATGTTTCATTTGTTCAGAGTTGAGCGAAGAAAAAACTTGATTGAATCTTAAAGTAGTGGTAAAATTTTATTGCATTAATCTGCCCTACCTTAACTGTACGGATGTGGTGGCCAAAACTGTAAGGTTTTATTGGTCATAGCTTTAAGATTACATCGCGCTCAGATTCAATGGGTCTATAATCTGCCAATCTAGCGTAAGTTAGTTCTGAATCACCAGAATTAGTTTCGGATCTTTTCCAGATAGACAGATCTTTTCCGTACCGTAGACGGTACGGAAACGGTAGTCTGTCAACTACATAACTTTCTGAATATACCTATCCGACTCGCGCGCAGTCATAACACACAAGTTCACCCACTTGTAACATTCGAAATAATGCACCTATCGACTTCAAATTAAAAAGAGTAATATTCTTTCGTTTCGTTTGAGAGTAATTTGAAGCCGATAGGTGCATTATTTCGAAAGTTACAAGTGGGTGAACTTAAGTGGTGCATTAGTGGCGGGGCTTATCTGGAAAAGATCCAACGTTTCAATCAATTGAGTCGCGTCGACAAAGATTCAAGAACTTGTCAATAATAAACTGATACCGAAAATTCGTCCACGTAGATGCACCTCGTAAAAAAGTCAACGCAAAATTTATAAATACTAGTGCACACGTGCTGGTCGGCATTAATCTGAAGAATTTCATCCCTTCTTTCTTGAGTTAAATTCGCTGGTGCAAGTCGATGCTATTCGGCATTAGTCTGAAGAATTTCACATCTTCTTTCTTGAGTTGAATTCTCTCGTGTCACTCAATGTTGTCCAGCGCTATGACGAGGAATTTCCTCACTTCTTTCATGTGTTAAGCTCTCTTTAGCTACTCGGTGTTGCTCTGCATTATTCCGTAGAATTTCCAAACGCCGGTCAAGGGTCAATTTAGCTCTAGCTTTTCGTTGGCGAGCAACATTGCTTCGTCTTGCCTTTTCGCGTCATTCATCCGATCGTCTTCAATGTTTTTCTTGCTGTCGGAGTCTTGCTACTTCTCTCTTGTAGTTGGACACATTTCTATCTTTGGTGGCCTCTTTTGCCGGAATTTTATTCTGAAATGAAATTTTATTCTTTTTATTCTCTTCAAAGCTTTTCAAGAAAATCACAATTTCGAAAACAATAACTCAAGTTCCAAAATCTTGGGCCTTAACCCTGTGGTAGCCAGGTTACTGGTCGAACGAATTTAAAACATTTTTTTTGCATTATAAAATAAAAATATCAAAGCGACATGATGAATTTCAACAGAGAAAGCTCCATAGAAAATTTATATTCTAAAAATAAGCCGATCGCGTATTGTGGATACCATAATCACCATAATCAAGAGGGGGTCACACGGACGGACGGAAGGACGCTGCTACTTTTATAATAGTGATTGACTGCAGGATTTATAATCTAATGTTAGTGTGCATATATCAAGCTATTTATGCATAGTTAATCTCCCGTTGTAGTCTAGTGTGCACTTAGTGGGAAATTTGTTACCAGGCATGGGGAAACTTTGCGAATGGTTTTTGGAACGTAGTTTGGTAGGAATTATTTGGAATTATTTAGTGCACGACGTGAATATGTCATCAAGGTTAAATGACATTATTTCAATGGGTTATCAAGGTTAAATGTTGTAAACTTCTATAAGTCATCCAGATTAATTCATAAGAGTTATCAAGGTTAAATGATGTAAACTTCTATAAGTCATCAAGATTAAATCATAAGAGTTATCAAGGTTAAATGATGTAAACTTCTATAAGTCATCAAGATTAAATCATAAGAGTTATCAAGGTTAAATGATGTAAACTTCTATAAGTCATCAAGATTGAATTACAAGAGTTATCAAGGTTAAATGATGTAAACTTCTATAAGTCATAAAGATTAAATCATAAGAGTTATCAAGGTTAAATGATGAAAACTTCTATAAGTCATAAAGATTGAATGATAAGTTATCAAGGTAAAATTATATCAATGCAATATTGTGCTCGTTCATCCCTTAGTGCGTCCGTTGCGCTCTCATTCGAATTTGCGGTCTCATGGATACCGAATTCCTGAGTGTTACATTAAAAGATCGCCTTTACATGCATTGATACGTTTGACATTTTATCAGGTAAGCATAGATTAGGTAATGTTGATGACATTTTTTCACGGGTCCATGATTTTTTACGTTTGACAGATTATCAGGATAGCTTTGCTTAGGATAGGATAGTAAGAAATGTTAGGTAAGGATTAGTTAGGATAGAATTTTTTAGGTAATGTTAACGAAAATTTTTCGCGGGTCCCCTTAGCTGAACAATGGCATTGCTTAACCCATTGATTACGGCAATTCAAATGATTCAGGATAGGATAGGTAAGTATAGATTAAATTAGGAGATGATAGGTAGGGATAGGATAGGTTTGGATAAGTTAGGGTGGGATGGGTTGGGATAGGATAGTTTAGGATAGGTTAGTTTAGCATGGGTTAGGTAATGTTGATGAAATTTTTACGGGTTCATGGTTTTTTATGTTTGACATATTATCAGGATAGCTTTGGTTAGAATAGGTAAGTATATGTTAGGTTAGCATGGGTTATGTTAGAATATGTCATGTTAGAATTTCTTAGGTAATGTTGACCGAATTTTTTCACGGGTCTAATAAGCTTGTTGATGATACTGTCCGTGGGATTCCCACGGGTCTTGCTAGTTACTTTAATAAGGCATTAAGGTTGAATGATGTGATCTTCCAAAACGAGAAAAATTGCTGGTGTACGTTCATTCTAAAGTTGTCATCATCTATTTCTGGATTCTACATCAACTTTTCCTGGTGCGTGCGTCTGAATTGAAACAAACGAAATTATAATATCCTTGCCGTTTATGTCATAAGTAAAATTTATCTTGGAGATTTATTCCACAAATGGCAGGTGTATTGTTGGTGCACACTTGTTATTGAAAAACTTTTCTAAAGATAATTCTAGCATATCCTATTTGAATTGGGGCCAGTCACAGGTAAATATGAGTAGTGCAACCCAATTCCTTATTTAAGACCTTGAACAGAGCTGAGAATAAATCAAACGTTTTGCTGAAAGTATCGTGATTTTTTTTGTGATCGCTCAAATCCAATGATTCTAACAATTTACCACAAGCAAACCGCAAAAATAGATTTCGAATCTTTTTATTATCGAGCGTATTAAATCATGCGCAAGATGATTAATTTTTTTTCTACCTAAGCGTATCCAGGCTACACTTAAGAAATCTTTTCCTTTGATCTTTGGCTCAGCGCCAGACAACCTCACTCGAGGACATTTCTTTTACTTTGCATTGGAAGCCGAGCGACCGAATTTTATTGCAGATCGATCGGACTTGCGCGAGATTTGTTCAAAAGGCGCTTTCAAAAGCTCGCTTCCATTCGCCAGTGACATTCGCAGATACTGGCCATGTCGGACACGGTGTGCTGAGTTTGTAAAAGGAGGTGAGTATTTCCTGAGGTACTGTTGACCCTTTAATAAAGTGCAGACGAAAATTAAAAGTAAAGACTAAAAAGGTGAATAAAAAAAGTAAAGTAATTGAGTAACTGAAGTCAATAAGACGACATGCATCGTTAAGTTTTTAAAAAAAAGCATTTCTAGAGGTACTGATGACCCATCAATAAAGTGCAGAGGAAAATCATAAGTATAGATGAAAAAAGTGAATGTAAAATATAATTCAGTAAGCGACGTAAATAACTCTGCAAGCTACGTTGAATTTCAAAAAGGAGGTATTTTCGGTTACTAATGGACTCTTGAATGAAATAAAAACGAAACTAAAGTAAATTAAATTGAAGTAAAGCAAAATTGTAAATAAAATTATAACAAAATAGAGAAAAATAGAATAAGTTCAGACAGGGAATGAAGTAAAATCACAAAATAAAGACGTCCGCAAGCTACGCTGAGTTTCTGAGAGGAGGCACCTAATTTCTAGTGGAACCGTTAACCCTTGAATGAAGTTCGGGTTTTATCTAGACTTGTGACCCATGAGTAACTCTGATAGGTCGCCAGCAGGCAGAACAGTTTTGTGTATCGCGAGACATATTTGTGTTGCTGGCAGTACATTTGTGTAGTAAATCTTGGATGTGTTATGCGCTGTAGAAGGCATGGCTAACTTCAGAATGAGCTTACTTTCATTTTTATGCTCATTTGATAATGCTCTGATATTTTCAAGGATCGTTCATACCTGCAGCAAAAATCATTTGTGTATTGCAAATCAACGATGTTGGACTCTTGGTATCGTTAAATTCCCATCGAAAAGGTCATTCGTCCCGTGAAATTCCTGTTGAATCAGTTGTTTGTTTCGAGAAATTAAATTGAAGCCGTCGTTTGTTTCGTGAAATTCACGTTGAAGCAGTCGTTTGTTTCGTGAAATTCCCGTTGAAGCAGTCATTTGTCTAGAGAAATTCCCGTTGAAGCAGTTGTTTGTCTCGTGAAATTCCCGTTGAAGCAGTTGTT
>JACJUY010002117.1:105991-116819 GCA_014220935.1 Platorchestia sp. MABIK
TCGTGAAATTCCCGTTGAAGCAGTCGTTTGTCTCGTAAAATTCCCGTTGAAGCAGTCGTTTGTCTCGTGAAATTCGCGTTGAAGCAGTCGTTTGTCTCGTAAAATTCCCGTTGAAGCAGTTGTTTGTCTCGGGAAATTCCCGTTGAAGCAGTCGTTTGTCTCGTGAAATTCATGTTGTAGCGGTCTTTTGAAATTCACTTTGAAATATTCGCTAGAAAGGTGAAAGTTATTTCTTAACTCAGGTTCATTAATACCTACCTAAAAATGATACCAAGGCCCCTTTTAAATGCTCCGCAAAATTTTTCTCCCAGATATTAAAAGCATCTAATTTTAATCTTTAATTCCAATGGTGTGGTTCCTGTACTGAGAATGTGTTTTGTTATATCACAGTAAGGGAGCATAAATTTATTCAAGCTTGTTGTTAAAATGATGTTGATGACCAGTTTGAGAAGATATTATTTGTTTGGTATCTTTATCGCTCTTATCATATAAAGTATTTTATGTGGAACTACGCTAGAAGAACTAATAAAAATACGGGCATGAGATAAAACTGATGGAGATACGGAATAGGGATAACACATAGAGGTACGGAAGAGGGATAAAACTGATAGAGATACATAGAAAAACTACTAAGGTTTAGATCTGAGAGTTCGAGCGAAATTTTATGAAGTATGACTGCAAAGAATGAAGAACATTAAAAAAATTCACCGTTGAATATTAAAACGAAAAAAGTCCCAGAACCGATCCTTGTGGAACGCCAGGGCTAATATCTAGAAGCTCCGAGTGGGAGTCACAAAATACAACAATTGTTTATGATTTGACAGGTGTGATTTGAACCATCTATGAGCAAATCCTCTAACGCCGTAGCGTTGGAGCTTTGTGAGTTATAATATACGCAAACTCTCTAAGTTAAAAAAAGTTATGGCATAAAGAGTCTGTAAATAATATCTGATCAAATTGAAATAAAATGCTAACGTGAATAAAAAGGAAATAAGTTGAGACAGTGAATACAATAAAATCACGCAGTAAAGACGCCGGCAAGCTACGTACGTTGAGTTTCTAATTTCAAAGAATTTTCTTATAACTCTCAAAGGCACAACGCTGTTATATTATGTGTATTATTATTAATACAGTGTGAAACATTGTATCTTTCATGCTTAAAAATCTATGTTAGAGCATATGAACAGAGTTTTGCTTATGAACAGAAGCTTTAGCTTATAAACAGAATGTGTTAGCTAACAAAGAGAAGTTTTAGTTCATACACAGAATGTTTTACTTTATACGTAGAAAATTTTCGGTTATAAACAGAAAGTTTTAGTTTATAAATAGAGTGTTTTGTCTTATGAACAAATTGTTTCGGTTTATAAACAGAACGTTTTATTCATAAACAGAGTTTGCTTGTAAATAGAATGTTGTAGTTTATGTATGAACGAAATTTTTTAGTTTATGAAAGATTTTCGACATCAGAAGCAGATTTATTAATACGGAAAACAGAGTTTTTGTAGTAGATTCAATGTCAAATGTTTTTAAAAGTGCATGCAGATTCTGGATATCTACAGCACCAATTTATGTATTTACATCATTAACCTCTGTGCTAATAACATCAATTCATGCACTCACAGCATCAATCTAGGTACTTATAGCATCAACTTATGTACTTACAGCACCAATTTATGATGGCATTCTGTGTACTTACAGTATCAGTCTATGTGCGTATCCTGTGTACTTACAGCATCAATCTATGTACGTATTCTGTGTATTTACAGCATCAATCTATGTGCGTTTTCTGTGTACTTACATCATCAATCGATGTACTTACAGCATCAATCTATGTGCGTATACTGTGTACTTACAGCATCAATCGATGTACTTACATCATCAATCTATGTGCGTATTCTGTGTTCTTACAGCATCAATCGATGTGCTTACATCATCAATCTATGTACGTATTCTGTGTACTTACAGCATCAATCTATGTGCGTGTTCTGTGTACTTACAGAATCAATCGATGTACTTACAGCATCAATCTATGTACGTATTCAGTGTACTTACAGCATCAATCGATGTACTTACATCATCAATCTATGTGCGTATTCTGTGTACTTACAGTATCAATCTATGTACGTATCCTGTGTACTTACAGTATCAATCTATGTACGTATCCTGTGTACTTACAGCATCAATCGATGTACTTACAGCATCAATCTATGTACGTATCCTGTGTACTTACAGCATCAACCTATGTGCGTATTCTGTGTACTTACAGCATCAATCTATGTACGTATCCTGTGTACTTACAGCATCAATCGATGTACTTACAGCATCAATCTATGTGCGTATTCTGTGTGCTTACAGCATCAATCTATGTGCGTATTCTGTGTACTCACAGCATCAATCTATGTACGTAACCTGTGTACTTACAGCATCAATCGATGTACCTACAGCATCAATCGATGTACCTACAGCATCAATCTATGTGCGTATTCTGTGTACTTACAGCATCAATCTATGTACGTATCCTGTGTCCTTACAGCATCAATCGATGTACCTACAGCATCAATCTATGTGCGTATTCTGTGTACTTACAGCATCGATCTATGTACGTATCCTGTGTACTTACAGCATCAATCTATGTGCGTATCCTGTGTACTTACAGCATCAATCTATGTGCGTATTCTGTGTCCTTACAGCATCAATCGATGTACGTATCCTGTGTACTTACAGCATCAATCGATGTACTTACAGCATCAATCTATGTTCGTATTCTGTGTACTTACAGCATCAATCTATGTACGCATTCTGTGTACTTACAGCATCAATCTATGTACGTATTCTGTGTACTTACAGCATCAATCTATGTACGCATTCTGTGTACTTACAGTATCAATCTATGTACGTATTCTGTGTACTTACAGCATTAATCTATGTACGCATTCTGTGTACTTACAGCATCAATCTATGTACGTATTCTGTGTACTTACAGCATCAATCTATGTACGTATTCTGTGTGCGTACAGCATCAATCTACATATAAATAGCGTTGAACTACACGTGTAATTCTCGACTGCTGTTGCACATGAAGCAATAAAAAATTCCTGAACCTTCTCATCCTCGGCCAAATTTCTCTGCCAGGGTCGATCCTTTGTTCGATCAGCTGCTGCTTTTGTGTTGCGCACTCATTTTCATGCGTTGAATTTACGCACTTAGATGTGTTAATTTCCTGCGTTGAATTTACGGTCCTAAACGTGTTTAATTTCCAGCGTTGAATGTGAACACCTAGACGCGTTAATTTCATGCGTTGAATCTACGAGCTCAAACGTGTTAATTTCCTGCGTTGAATTTACGCCCTTTGACTCCTTGGTTTCCTGCGTTGAGTTCGCGATCCTAAATGCGTTTAATTCCCTGCGTTGAATTTACGCACTTAGATGCTTTAATTTCTTGCGTTGAATTTACGCACCTAGAGGTGTTAATTAATTTCCTGCGTAGAAATTACTCGCCTAGATATGTTAATTTTCTGCATTGAAGTTACGTTTTTAAACGCATTATTTTCGACGTAGAATTTACGCGTCTCCGCGAGTTAATTTTATGCTCAATTGGAGTTGGCAAATACAGGTTGGCCTCCCAAAAATGTACTTAGTTATTAGCAAGCCAGTACCCATGTATTTTTTTATGTATATATTTGTTCAAATTGATACCAGTCAAATGAGTTTAATCAGAGAGAAGACTATCAAATTGAAGAAAATTACATTTCATCAAATAAAACTGATTTTCAATTTGAAAAAAATATTTGATATGCATGAATAATTGTCAATCAAGGAATGAGCACATTTTTCGGGGCTCCATATCGAATTATCAAAAAGCACTACCATTGTAGCGCAATTGAATCCAGGAATTACCATGGTGGCTGAAGTTTGAATGTTATGCATGTTGTCCCGTTGTGCTACTCGCACAATATTTGGCAGCGATTTCACAATTTTTTTCTAAGCATTTGGTGAAAAATGCTTTTTTTTTACATATTTGGCATTGGTTTCTCTTTATGCCATGACATTTTGCAACGATTTCTAACAATGTCATAATATTTGGCAACAATTTCTATCAGTGTCATAATATTTGGCTAAAGTTTAAACGTGTAACTTGACAAAATATTTAGAGTATAGCTTTTCCCCTACATTAGTTCATATAGCGAACGATCCATACCCTAATCTCAAGGTGAACCAGTTCGACGACTCATACTAATAAGTTGAAAAAAATACCTTAGCGGATTCAACATCAACAGCGTGTAGCGAACATTTCATACCCTAATATAAACGTGAACCAGTTTGACCATAACGACTCATCCAAATAAGTTGACACAAAAACAGCGTATTCAACATCCACAGAGTGAGTGCTTCACGTAACTTCCATCAATTTTAGTACATCGGTTGAAACCTGCGAGTGATGTGAAAAGCAGGCACAGCAATTTTGGATTCTAGCACACGTGCAACGAAGACATTTTGTTTCAGTGCAAGCGGCTGTAGTTGGCAAAGAAGAGTACCTTTGATACCTGCAGTATATGGTTGTTTGAAGGAGTTTTAATGGTTTTGAAAAATTCTTCGATTTATAAGCCTCTTCTCGATTCCCTTAAATAAAACAACTTTCGTTAACCTTTGGCAAATTATGCGATTTTTCTATTCTTCACATGGTACAAAAAATTTTTCGACTAGAAGAGGTCCAGCACTTGCCAGATTTCAAAGAGCATTTGTGATGGTTCTTCGGAAAAGTCCTTCGATAAGCTCATTCTTGATTCCCACAAATAATGCAACTTTCGCTAATCTTCGGCAAATTATGCGGCCTTTGTATACTCCTCAGGGTACAAATTATGCGGCCTTTGTATACTCCTCAGGGTACAAATTATGCGGCCTTTGTATACTCCTCAGGGTACAAATTATGCGGCCTTTGTATACTCCTCAGGGCACAAATTATGCGGCCTTTGTATACTCCTCAGGGCACAATCGGTTTGTCAACTAAAACAGATCCAGAACGGGCACAATTTCAAAGAACATTTCGGGGTGTTCTTGTAAAAAATCCTTCGCGGTTCTTCAGAAAAATCCTCCGATGAGCTCCTCGATTCTGACAAATAAAGCAACTTTCGCTAACCTTGAGCAAATAATGCGGCCTTTCTGTGGTGCGCAGGGTCATCTCACAGATGTAGGGCACCGCCAAGCAAGCCTGCAATTGCCCGAGCCAAGTCAGGTTCGTTGAAACGTTTTCTAGGTGATGTGATGCGGGTGAGCACTGGCAGGGTCAACGTGTGAACTTGATCTCTGGTTGGTATTTCCAGCCCAAGCATGTGCAGTTTTTTACACCTAGGGCTTGGGTGAGAGTAAAAATGTAAAGCTTGTCGCTCAGTTGTGGCTATAGTACAGTGGGGAATTTGCATGAAATGTAGGTATGTGTTCACATTACCCCTAGGGCTTGGGTGAGAATAAAAACACAAAGCGTGTCGCTAAATTTTCTCGGTTCTGGTTATAGAACAGTGGGGATTTTTGATGAAATTTAGATATTTGCTCAAACAAATACTAGTCTAATGAGTTCAATCAAAGAAGGGAATATTAAATTTAAGGAAATTAAATGACATAAAAGAAAACTGCATGGTTCAGTGGTGAATTTGCATGGAATTTTTTGGATTTGTCGTCACCCCTGATATGCGCATGGTGTGATGTGGATGAATTTAGATGTGAAGCTGGTTATGAATAATGACATTCATTCTGAATAGTTGCTTGTCTTAACGAGTCGAATTGGGTTAATGAAACTAGTTAAACCTGAAAAAATAACCCCTATCTTTGTTGTTTCTTGAATAAGTTAACTTAAATTCACCAGCGTCGAATAAATTAGGAATTCATAAGCATCGAATAAGTTAAGAACGTCAATAAGTGTGTAACAATAGCTATTTAAAAGAATATTTACCTAACATTATTATGAAATATACATTGTTTATTCAGAAATGGTTTGAGTAAGTCGTTGAATTTGTAAATTTCAGGCTTCATCTGTAATAATTCCAACCACCCATCCTCGTCCTTGAATTGGCGACCTGAGGCGTAAAGTCGTTGTTTCGGAATGCTCCTCAGGTTTGTGATTGGGTTTAAATCTGGAGAATTCGCGGTCCTGTTCATCTTTCGAAGCCCACAGAACCCCGGTTTTTGGACATACTCCGTAGTGTTGTAAGCTGCATGCCAGAAGGCAATTTTTCGCACGAAAATAATGTTTTTACAACATTTCACTCTGTTTTTCATTTACTGTTCAATGTCTTCTTTCAGAACAGCACAAACTTGCATTTGAAGAAATTTTAATGTCATCTGGTACTTTTTTCGGCCCAACTAAGATTACTCCGATAATCCCAGCCCAAATCATAACCTCTCCACCACCTAGTTGTCGCCTCGAACGATGATGGCGGCTCCGTCCAAATAGCACCGATCCTTCGTCAAACTTTCAGGGCTCTTAAAAGTAACACGCCTTTTGTCGGTGAACAAAACTGGTAAAAATCAACCCTGATGTTATGCTGCGCCTTTTCAGTTGATTTTATGCTTAAACTTGTGCCAGTAGAGGCTTTAACTACTGTCTCTAATATTATCCTTTCGACCCGAATTTTATGCCTTGCTCGTTTCAGTTGATTTTGGTCATGAATTCACGTCAAAGAAGGCTTTTACGCCGGTTTTACTGACTTAGCAATGACAACATCAACTACTTTTCGATACAATTGTCAAACTAACGCGGTAAAAAATGTATCCACTAGTCAATCCAGAACTTTTCACAGGTTCACTGTAATCCATTCACTTTAACTTAAATTACTTTAATCCATTACATAATTTAATTCGATTTAATTCATTTTAAAGATGAATTCTCATTGATTCATTCGGAGCACAGTTCTTTATTGACCTTCATCAGCCCTGTGACGTTCCTTCGTAGGATCAGTTGTGAAGTTATTCACGGCTTGGTGTGGTCATTTTAGCTTTTTCCAATTTAGTTTACATTTTCCCTATTCAGCAGTGATGCGCAATACCCTTACCACAACGGGTCAAGCAGCATTTACGATCCAATTTAAACAGCATTTATGACTCACAGACACATTTGCGACCCAATTTAAACAGCATTTGCGACCCACATTAAACAGCATTTGCGACCCACATTAAACAGCATTTGCGACCCACATTAAACAGCATTTGCGACTCACATTAGACACATTTACGACCCACATAAAGCACATTTACGGTCGGTGTTAACTACATTTACGCTCCACGTTAAACACATTTACGACCTGCATTGAACACAGTTACGACCCACATTCAACACATTTACGACCCACATACAACACATGTACGACCCACATTAAACACAAATTAGATTATAATCTTTATTAGTTTTCACTCGTGGAACACCGTGATGTTGGCAAACATGGCGTCAGTTTGCTTACGTTGCGCGTGTCTGTGAAAAGAGACAAAATAAGTTTCAGAAATCAGTACATCACGGGCCTTTCTTGCAGGATTAGGCTCTAGTTTCTTTGGTTTTTGCTCAACGAGTTTCTAAATTAATAGCATTCGAACTCTGATTAATTTGGGTTACGAAGTATATTCCACTTTCAAAAATGTTTTTCGTGAATTTGATGAATTTGAATTTTCACGTACATGTTTTTCAGATAATAGGTTTCGGTTGGGTGTCATTAGGAAATTTAAAAATATCTATCAAAGTAGTATGCGTTACAGGCTACTGTAGAAAATAGTAAAGAACATTTACATATACAGCTCATTTCTGCATTTTGGATTGTGGTTCGAGAAATTGTCAAATGAAATGAAATTACTAAGTGCTAAATAATTTCATAACTTTCAGTCCCGTGTTACTCTTGATAACAATTTGTATCTTTTCCAGAGAAGCACCGCCACCAATGCAACACATAAGTTCCCCCACTTGTAACTCTCGAAGTAATGCACCTATCGCCTTCAAATTACTCTCAAACGAAAGATTTAAACATTTCGTTTGAGAGAAATTTGAAGTCGATAGGTGCATTATTTCGAAAGTTACAAGTGGGTGAACTTTTGTGTTGCATTAGTGGTGTGGCTTGTCGGAAGAAGAGCCATTAATTTTAAGGTTGCTTCTTATTTTCCGGTTCAACTTCTCATTGAGACGCGAAACCTTCTTCAAGCCCTCGTTTCGCTGACCAAAAAATGTGAAAAAACTTTTTGACTAAACTTATTAATTTCATTAGGTTTATTACACACTTTATTTCCATTTTTAAAAGTCGCCTGTTGGTAAAAAATACGTCGCAAGCGATTAAAATAATTCGATGTACTAACCAACCTTCCGATGTGTCCAACACGTCACATGTGACGTCACTTTGTGAAGAAAGAAAGCGCAACAGAACGTGCTTACAAGCCAATTTAAGTGAAATTAGGTCATTTAGCACATATGCAGACACAGCACAACAAAATCAGAAGAAATTCAATTTTAGGCTCCCAGTTCTTGAAGCTCAATTCTTCACTGTTGCTAGTTTGAATAAACATATATTTTTTAGAAATAATCGAAAATAATCTCATACAGACTCAACATGATCTGAAAAGGCCTAAAAAAACTTATACAATACCTAACGTATATTGACTGATAACAACGTAATAAATATCCCGCATTTTTCTGACGTCACACGTGACATCATCGTGACGTCAAGCGGTAGTCTCGCACTCAAAATTAGAAAAGAAACTAATCATCATAAAGTCTCCCTATCATAACCTGAAGTTCCTCGTTGAAACAATCCCTGAAACTAAAAGCTGTTCAATTAAATAATCGAGAAGTATAGAAAAACATTTCCACAGCTCTTTCTTTGCAAATTTCCCTTGAAACGTTTATAACTCTGCTGAAATTTAGTTTTTAATATTATTTTAAATTTTGATATACCAAAACTATCCTCAAATACCCCTCCCACACCTGCATAAAGTACAAGCGAACCCTCATGCATACAACTTCTTCAGAATCGTAAATAAATACGTTGGAAGTCATACACAGATATTTTTAAAATTTATAAATCTGTCTTAAGCAATAACCTCATACAAGGAAACTTGGTACCCATGCCAGCATAACACCTTAGTTACACTTTACACTAAAATTAAGAAACCTGGCCACATGTCTAATTATAAGTCTGTCTCCATGTAGCCCTAAATCTCATACAAGAAAACTTCGTGTCCTTAATTACACCAGAATTATGTACGCACCCTACACCAGGTAAAAGTCTGTTTTCATCTCATACGAGGAAACTTGGTACGTTGTGTACAAAGAAAGAGTGCATACACAGGCATGAAGAGGCACTGCAGAGAAATTGCAAAGGCACAGCAGAGGCATACAGAGGCACTGCAGAGTCACTGCAGGGGCATTGCAGAGGCACTGCAGAGGCATACAGAGACATTGCAAAGTCACTTCAGGGGCATTGTAGAGGCACTGCAGAGGCATGCAGAGGCACTGCAGAGGCATACAGAGGCACTGCAGAGGCATACAGAGGCACTGTAGAGTCACTGCAAGGGCATTGCAGAGGTACTGCAGAGGCACTGCAGAGGCACTGCAGAGGCATACAGAGGCCCGTCACACGCACGGCACCACAGAAAGTGCAAGGGCGTCAGGTGACCTCAACGCTGCGCAGGCAAGGATCTCAGGCAGAGCGAGCGGACTCCGTAGAGTTTGCTGCTGAAGTAAGGAGAGTGGGACCCGTAGATTTTATTCACCAATGTTTGAAATAAAAATAATTGGTCTTGTAGATTTAAGGCTGAAATAAAAAAGCAGGTCATGCGCCTCCCGTAGATTTTAACTCTGTCTGAAATAAAAAGAGCAGGTCCCGTAGATTTTAAGACTGAAAAAGGGTTCTTTAGGTTTCAAGTCTGAAAACAGAAAAAGATGTCTGTCAAATCTGTAGATTTTAAGTCTGAAGTAAGGCAAGAAGGACCTGTAAATTTTACGTCTGGAGATAAGAAGAATGGATAATGTAGATTTCAAGCCTGGAAAAAGAAAAGCGAGCCTCGTTGAATTCAAGTCAGAAATAAAAAGATCAGGGCCCGTAGATTTTATATCTGAAGTATGGAGAGCAGTTACCGTAGATTTTACAACTGACACAAGGAGAGTGGCACCCGTGGACTTATTTCGTTTCAGGGCCCTCACCAATGTATACGAGAAAACTTGAGTGCAAGATCATTAGGCGGATGTAACAGATGAAATGTTTTGGCTGGAGAGCGAGCTTGTCCTGGGAAGCATCGGAAGAAGGAATGTTCAAGTGTTTTGAAGGCTAAATTGGCAACGGGCGTAGAAGAAAAGTCGGTATCTCATATCAATTTATTTGGCTTTGAAAGGTTTGTACGTTAAAGTGCGGTAGCATTCACGTAAAGCAGTGGGTTGTATTTTATCAAACGTTTTCCATTCTTATTTGAAATTGACCCATTCAACGAACTGACTAGTATAACTCGTTCGAAAATATGGACACAGTGCAGAATATTAAAATCACAGTTAACTGCTTTCAATTAAAATTACCATATGAATTAAAATGCCTATTCAGAAACATGAACGGTAAATAAAATTCACTGTTCGTGTGAATTCATTTCCCATTCATTTCTGATACAAAACTGATGTATCTATCACACATTTATCTGTTCGTTCAGTAATACATCTATCATCACCCACACACCCATCAAACCCACACACCCTTCACCCCACACACCCATCACTCCACACACCCATCACCACACACACCCATCACCCCACACACTCACCCATCACTCCACACACTCATCACCCCACACACCCATCACCCCACACACCCATC
>JACJUY010002118.1:36576-54182 GCA_014220935.1 Platorchestia sp. MABIK
TAAATGGTCCCTTCATTTTGCTTTCTTGAGATCGCTTAAGTTGAAGCTAGAGAGTCTCAAACTAATTCACGAAAAAGTAACGCAACATTTATATTTTGGTTTCTACAAGAGGACATTCGGTTAAAATTCATCGAGATTTTATTGGATAAACGTACCATTTCAAGGCATGGGGAACCAAAAGCGTGCTTGAGTTCATGTAAACAATCAACTCCATAAATTCGAGCCGTGGAATTTTTGAGATGCTCGAGATCTTTGCATGAAAGTTAAATTATCAGTTCAATGTGTAAAAGAAAAGGTGTTTCTACAGCCTCGCTTTAGTGATGATAGTTCGTACTGTGGCGCAGATTGAGCGTTTTTCTACAGCCTCGCTTGAATTGATGGCAGTTCGTACTGTGGTGACGATAGTTCGCTTGTGGTGATGGTAGTTCGGACCGTACCACAGATCGAGCGTGTTGCCTCCATCTACAACATCCACCTGCGCACAGGATGCGTCTGTAACCCGGGGTCGTGCCAGACGTATCTGCACATCTCATCTGAGGCACTGCGGCAGCAACACTTGGTAACTCGACCTTCATTTGTCGAATTTTCTGGCGAGAAAATATAACAAAGTAATGCTTTTCGCGCATCCTAAGCCATGGTGAAGGCTGAAAAATTACATTTTTCCAATATTATTACGTTGAAATGTTACAATATGTTCCTTTCTTTGGCTAAGCATTGGCTTGATTCTGTTTTGTGCGAAAATTTTTCCTTTATGAATTTGAGATTCATGCCGATTTGTGAGTAGACCATGTTAACTTTCTTTATTCTTCAGTGGATCCTGGAAAAAACTACCGAGATTCGGGATTGGTTACGGAGTTTCAGAGTGCAGTCTGAAGGCAAGGTGTTGAGGAGTTGCGATGGCAAAGTACAGAAGTGCATCCAAGAATAGTAGAGAAATTGGAATACTCTACCTTGGAAGCACAGTGGAGAATAAGATTTCTTATAAGGAGTTTATGGTAAATAGGATTTCTTACAAGGATTTCTTATGAATATACAAGAAGAATACGATTTCTTTTTGATTGCTTTGTCAAACCTCCATGGTTCAACAGGCGTAGACTGTTGACATCCTGTGAGTGTGTGTTGGTATGAGGGGGAAGAAGAGAATAAATGGGAGTGTGGAGGTGAAAATTACACATCAGATGATGGGTCAAAAATTGGTGATGAAAGTTATAAGGAGTTGGATGAAAGGTGTTGATGAGATCAAGTTTGGCACTGACACCTGAGGAAAAATGAATGTTACGAGAGTTCCACCTTTGCGAATTATATAAAAATTTAGGATTTTCTGTATTTTATTTGCGTTACCTGTGTTGAACGAGGGACACTCGCAGAAATTTTATTTTATTCTTTCTATACCGGTGAATGTTGCAAGAGTTTTACCATTGAGAAAATGATCAAAATTTAAGGATTTTGTATATTCTAATCGCGTTACCTGTGTTGAACGAGGGACACACATAGAAAATTTATTTTGTTCTTTCCAATGTATGAGTTTTACCGTTGAGAAGAGAATAAAATATTTAAGGATTTTCTGTATTTTACCTCCATTGAACAAGGGACACATACAGAAATTTTATTTTTGTTCATTCCAGTCGGGTGAACGTTGTAAAAGTTTTCCCTTATGAAAATTTAGACATTTTTCGTATTCTAATCGAGTTATCGGTGTTGAACGAGGGAGAAATTTTAGTTTATTCTTTCCAGTCGGGTCACGTATGCGGCGACGCCGTGGACACCATCGACGGTCATCCCACGGGTTCTGTGCGCGTCAGTTTTGGCTACAGCAGCACCTACAGCGACGCAGACCAGCTCCTGCGCATGATACGGGAGTGTTTCGTTCAGGGTACACTGCAAGTCGACACCTCATGGATGTCAGACGAAGAACCTGCTGAACAAGACTCGATTCAGCGACCTGAATTTGAAGTGGACAAGCAAATCGTGAATATAAATCGGATAAATAGTGATTTTAAAAACACGAGCAAGGAGTCCAGGTTGATGTCAGATTTGAAAGGGGATGCGGTGTGCACTGAAGCAAACGATTTTACTGCTGGGCAGAGATCAAGAAGAAAGTTGGCTCCTTCAGCTTGCGATACAACAGAGTCGAGGACATTACAGTGCGCTGAACCTTCCAGTCAGGTATCGAAAAATAACTTCCAGGTCAAAGATACTGATCCTCGTGAATCATCTGCTTCTGCTACCAGCGACCGAACTGTGAAAAAATTATCTACGGGTGTGAAAATTCAAAGGCCGCAAAAAATCCCAATAGGAAGGAAACCCAACTGCTCCGATAGAAGTTCCGTGGGTTGTAAAGGGTATTCTTTCCATGATATCTCAGAGGATAACACTGTGGTAGTGACAGGTAACACTGTAGAAGTGACGCACAACACTGCGGGAGAAACCCACAACACTGTGGAAGAGACCCACATCACTGTGGAAGAGACCCACAACACTATGGAAGTGACGCACAACACTGTGGAAGAGACGCACAACACTGTGGGAGAAACCCACAACACTGTGAAAGAGACCCACAACACTGTGAAAGAGACCCACAACACTGTGAAAGAGACCCACAAAACTGTGAAAGAGACCCTCAACACTGTGAAAGAGACCCTCAACACTGTGGAAGTGACCCACAACACTGTGGAAGTAACGAACATCAAGCTGTACCCCGTGAAGTCGTGCGGGGCGATGAGTGTGAGAGAGTGGCCGCTGGGAGAGCGCGGGCTGCTGTACGACCGCCACTGGATGGTGGTGAACCGCGCCGGCCTGCTGGTCACCTTGAAGAGGCTGCCTCGCATGAGCCTCCTCGCGCCCTTTGTGGACCTGCGCCTCCGGCGCCTCGTGCTCTCCTATCCTGGTGAGGTGGTGTGCTATCCTGGTGGGGAGGTGGTCTGCTATCCTGGGGGGGAGGTGGTCTGCAATCCTGGTGGGGAGGTGGTCTGCTTTCCTGGTGGGGAGGTGGTCTGCTATCCTGGTGGGGAGGTGGTCTGCTATCCTGGTGGGGAGGTGGTCTGCTATCCTGGTGGGGAGGTGGTCTGCTATCCTGGTGGGGAGGTGGTCAGTTTTAGGCACCTTCGATTTCTCTCTTAACACGTTGGTCGCGATGTGAGCCGCCGGTGGTCACGAAGGGGATTTTCGTAATGCTCCTCACCAACCAGTAGTCACAAACTCAGTTTTCATAAATACTTCATCAATGCTAAATGAAGGCACAATCTAGTTAGTGTTGGCTGTTTGCAAAATTGCTTACTGCAATTGACTTTAAATTTGAGCTGAATATTGAACTTCAGTTAACCCATTGCGGTTAACATGCTAAATTACCGTCAGCTATATATATATACTGAATTGAAATGCTTCTTCGGCTATGGAAACAGTGCCATAGCCGAATTAGCAGCTCTGCATATTAGCAGCTCCTAAGGAAGTGTGTAGGAGCTTGATTAAAGGAACATTTTGTTGTTTCAGTGAAAGAGTGATAATTCTAGCTATTTATTCGATAATGATTTTTTCCATTCTTGCTAACTGCTTTACCATTTTGGTTTGATCGTGAACCGTTTTCTGATTAGTTCTTCCTCCCAGAGCTACTGTTTGAAAGTAGGTGGATAGTTTAATGCAGTATCTTTTTTCGTGAATGAAGTAAATGCGGAAGGATCATTTTAAATGTTTATCGATTCATTCTTTAACTTAATTTTTTTTAATTCATTAAGTGATAGTACATGCTTGTATAAACCCCATGAACCTGCGTTTGGCTTTTGAGTTTTCTGGTCGGGAATCAAGATCATGGATTTGGAGCGCTGGTTGTCGGAGTTCGGTGGTGAAGTTACTGTCATAGTTTCGACATTTGGGGGTCCAATGTTAGGTGTTTTGACAGAGCGAGTGCCAGTCACTAGAAACAATTACTCTTTTAATATTGTCAATGCAGTGGAGCTATTTCGAGAACTTCAATCTATGAAGTGAAATTTTGATATTTTTTTCCAAAAAATTGAGACCTGCCAAAATGAGAAACATGAAATAAATTTAAAAAAATCCGTAAAGATGAACAGCAAACTCTTCAGAAAGTATGACTGTCGAAATAAGGATGAACCACAACCGATAATATTTATTTTTATTTTTTAATGTGATGAACGAAAATAATTTTAAACTTCACTGCAGGAAATGATTCTTTTTGATTTTTTCATGTTATGAACGATAATAATTTTTCAATTTCGCTGCAGGAAATGATAATTTATGATTTTTTGATGTTATGAACGATAATAATTTTTCAATTTCGCTGCAGGAAATGATAATTTATGATTTTTTGATGTTATGAACTATAATAATTTTAGAACTTGGCTGCAGGAAATGATAATTTATGATTTTTTGATGTTATGAACTATAATAATTTTAGAACTTGGCTGCAGGAAATGATAATTTATGATTTTTTGATGTTATGAACTATAATAATTTTAGAACTTGGCTGCAGGGTGGGAGAGCATGACGGTGCCCCTGGATGCGCCCCCCGAGCTTGAGGAAGAAGACGTGAGGCTGCCGTGCTCCGTGCGGGTGTGTGGGGACAGAATCCCCAGCCAGGACTGTGGGGAGGAAGTGGCCGAGTGGCTCTCAAATGTACGTGTGGGGATTTTGTGTGGAAGCGCATCTTGTGCATGAATTCCGCTTTCCCTCTATTCCATACCATACCGTGTGTGTGAGAACTCTTCTTGTGCATGAATTCCGCTTTCCCTCAGTTCCATACTATACCCTGTGTGTGGGAACGCATCTTGTGCATGAATTCCGCTTTCCCTCAACCTCTTACCTGCTGATGATTTTGCCGTTGACCCTTGAGTTACACATACGAGTACATCATCTTATGCGAATCCTTGCTCCTTTTCTTTTCAATGTAAAAAGAACTAGATGGGATATCCTAGTAAGTTTCCTTTACAGACTCAGATTTATCTTTTTGGCATGTCAGTCATCGTTCACATTTAGGTTTCAGTTGAGCTAAAGCTGGACCCTGTTTCACTTGAAAGATGTAAAGGAATTGAAAAACCTAGTTTTCACAATAAATTAATAAAGGATCCTGGTTTTTATAATAACATAGAGAATTTTGTTCAGTTCTTACATTACTCAAGTCTTTTTCAGGAGTGAGAAGAAATTTTTTCCAGTTCAAATTACAACAACCACAGACGATGTACACTGGCCGGTTTAATGTTTTGCGGTAGAAATTTCTAATGTGGAGGAGTTGACAATAGGAAAATGTGAGCTGTGTTTAAAAACAGTACGCGTTTGTAGAAATGTTTTTGTTCTTATAGTAATATTTTGCTTTCGGGGAAAGTGTTACGAGAAACTAATTCATAAGTTAGACAAGAAGTTCTGTTAGCGCTGTAATCCAACATGTCACAAGTTGTCTCTGTTTATGAAATCTGATATTATGGTTTGATTGACGTGTTATCAAATCACGCTCATCCCTCAGTTTGGCAAAATTCCACATCCTTTTCTAAAACGCACACAAAAGTAGTCTTTCATTGTAGCGACGAAAGAAACAAACATTCTTCTTGGTCTAAGTTATCGTGAGTCTACGTGTACGTGGATATTAAAAAATTTGATAGATATTTAAAATTGGTTTCCTCAACCATGGTCTACCTACTCTTTGTATCGGGAATGCGATCTGTTGCAAGTGCCTCAGAGTATTTCCTATTTAATCATCAGTAACATTTTTAGTGAGGCATTTTGGATTTTACAGTAGACCACCTTTGCTCCGTTGGATCAGGTTTTCTTTATAACAAAGTGTTTGTTTAGAAAATGGTTGAAGAGAAAGTTATTGTTGTATCTAAAGTACTTAGCACTCCTATGGGGAAAATGCGAGGTCCCGAGCTGAGAGTTAGTAGGCCTTTTTTTGTTGAAACATCATAGATTGTTTTGCTAATGGTCATCTTTTTTCGGTAAACTATCGTCCAGTTTTCAGCCATCATTACTTTCTTCTTCAGATTTTATCACGTTCATTGAATAAATTTCTTTCCTAACTTGCTGCTTTTATACGCTAAAAATTTTGTGTGAGAACACACCTCGTGCATAGATTCTCCGTTCCCTCAACTCCTCACTATCATAAATGATCCCTTTCTCCTTCCTTTCTTTGGAGTACCTTTATTGTGGCTGGGGAGGCTCAAGTTAACTTAACTTCCCTCTAATAATGTCCTTGGTATGTTGATTTATTTGTACATTTGTTTGGTGTCCCCTTCTTCCGTTTCTCTGTGATGCTCATAGGGATGCTTAATGACCGTATCTGTGATACGAGTTTCCCCAGTGCACAAGTACAAGTGTATTTTAATCGCGATTACCACTAGGATGGATGTACTTGTTTGTCATCCACATCTACAAGATTTATTCAAGTAAAATATTGAATCCCGTCATTTTTGACTAATAATTTATACTACACCTTTTTTATTTCAAATTATTATAAGTCAAGTTCAATTTAATCCAAGTGAAGCTCAAATTAAATCCAAGTCAAGTTCAAATTAATCCGAGTCAAGTTCAAATTAATCTAAGTTAAGTTCAAATTAATCCAAGTCGAGTTCAAATTAATCCAAGTCAAGTTCAAATTAATTAATCCATGTCAAGTTCAAATTAATCCAAGTCAAGTTCGAATCAGTCCAAGTCAAATTCAAATTAATCCAACCCTAAGTTGAGTTCAAAATTGACGTAATCCCTTGGTAATTTGAGCTTTTTTGTGTTAAATATGTATCTATTGGATGTGATGAGCAAGAAAAACGTTTTCTTTCAACAAGGAATACATAAAATTTTTGCCATATAAAAACAAGCTGTCGTAAAATGTGGTAAGTATCCAGCATCAGGAGGCAGAGTGTGATTCAGATCTTTGAACGGAGCAACAGTTAGAAGTTAATTATAAAAATTTCGTTTCATACTACACATTAAAGTTGATTTACAATTCTACATTAATGGCAGTATGCATCCAATCAATTATTTATGTTCAAAGGTAATTTTATGTTACACATACACATAGTAGTATCGAAGATTTATTTACACTTAAATAGAGATTTTTGTGCGTGAAATTCCACTTTCTCACAATATATAAAATCACACATGCATGCAACTTCAAAAGATTACCATTGGACGATATGTATAATTAACCTTTAAAAGAAAAATGCAAATGAGATTCACTGAGTACTTATGTATGATCCCATTTGATTACAATTTATATGAGTACATTACTACACAAATACAATCCTGCATTAGCCAAACAAATTGTACCATCCTTTCAAATGAATAGGCCAAGGCAAATATTTCATTTCTGTCGATGAAATAAATTGTAACTTGTTTTTACAAAAATCATTTAAACAAGCAGAAACAGACTTCGCTGCTATATTTCTTTTAAATGTTAAATCTACATATTGTCCAATGGTAATCTTTTGTAGTTGCATGCATTTATGATTTTATATATGTGATAAAATGGAATTTCACGCAAATCAATCTCTATACGAGTGTAAATAAATCCTCGATACCACTATGTGTATGTGTAACATAAAGTTGCCTTTGAACATAAACATTTGATGGATGCATACTGCCATTGATGTAGAATTGTAAAACAACTTCTATGTGTAGTATAATACGAAGTTTTTATAATTGACCTCTATCTGTTACTCCGCTCAAAGATCTGAATCACACTCTGCCTCCTGATGCTGGATACTTACCACATTTTACGACAGCTTGTTTTTATATTGCAGAAATTTTGTGTTTTCCTTCCTGAAAGGAAAAACGTTTTTCTGGCTCATCACATCCAATAGATACATGTTTAACACAGAAACGCTCATATTACCAAGGGATTATGTCAATTTTTAACTCGACTTAGGGTTCAATTAATTTGAACTTGACTTGGATTAAATTGAACTTGACTTGGATTAATTTGAACTTGACTCGGATTAAATTGAACTTGAATGGGATTAATTTGAACTTGACTTGGATAAAATTGAACTTGACTTAGATTAATTTGAAGTGAAAAAGGTGTAGGCATTTAACATTGGTACAATAGTAATATAATATTTGTCACGAGATGAGTTCGGTCCTCCCCCTCATTAATTTACATTAACAAGGAGACCGGATTCTCGGTAATAAGGGATTGGCGTACCTCCATGAAATCATAAAATACACAAAATACAGGTAACCCAAAAATACACGAATAATTGAATTAAAAGTAAAGGTACGTTACATATACTTAAACAAGGACGGTACTCACCGGTGGGAAGGAACCCACTTACACAAGTGCTGATCTATTCGCATCTGTAACGCTGAGAGATGTTGCTTCCGACATTGGTAGGTATAATAAACACCACGGGAATTTCGCATAGGTTTATGATTACGGCGGTGAGTTATCCAACACGTTTAAGAGGCTAGCACACAATGGACATGTTAGGATACATCATCTTGCAATATCAACTCCTTAGGCTTATTACCCTTTGCTACGCACTAATCCCCACTAACAGAATTGGATGGCCGGCTAGCCCCTTTTTACGTTAGGTACGCTTCTAGTCATGATAGAAATAAAAACTATTTTATTATTACGTTTCCAACAGCACAAAACACGGTCATAGCTTCAAATCACACGTGCACTCTCAAGTACAGCTTCAGTTCCGATCCCCTGAATTATTCACAGTTCAGTAAAGTATCTTTTGATGATTGTATGACAGCGTCTCGTAAATTTTCTTCAAGTTGAAATGGAACACGAAGAGATGACTTTCTATGGAGAACTGCCAAGAAAGGAGTAACCGCCCTCTTCTTTCTCTGACGGTTCTCTACGCTAGACTGAAAACTTATTCCATGAAATTCATCTAAGTCTGCTTGAAGGGCTGTCCCCTCTTTCCAAACCCCTCAAAAAGGAACCAATCACATATTGAGAGTGTTGGAGGTGCTCGCTTAGCTCCTCCTACCTCCCTCCAGCACAGCGGTCACCTTTCAAAGCCTTTAGCATTTGACACATTTATTTTTCCCATGTATTTCTTGTAGAAGTTTATGCTTCGAGCGAGCTCAGCTTATCGTAGTTTCAAAACACCTAGCGATAGTCTCCCCTCACTCTAATTTAACCTCTGCCCTCGTGCAAGGGGCCGCCTCTTAGAATAACACACAGCTATGGCCCGAATACACACACAAGCCCACACGAGCACACCACTCCAAAACACATGACAACGGCGACCGTTGTCTCACCCGGCATACAAAATGTTGAAGCAACCCGTCTGTACTGTTGGAATTACGTAATCTTCTATTTGAGCTAAGATACTAACGAAGCTTACTAAAAATATGCAAAAACATAAGAAAACACAAATCAGTTAACACACAAAAAAAAACACAAATTAGTTAAAAATGCCCCAAAATTCAAATGTTTCTCAACATATTGGTACAATAGTAATTTAATATTGGTAGAATAGTAATATAATATTGGTACACTAGTAATATAATATTGGCACACTAGAAGTTTATTATTGGTTGGCGACGTGTTGCAGGTGCTGCAAGAGGAAGACTTGAGGCTCCTGCGGCAAAGCGGGCCGCGTCAGCGCAGAGCGACGCATGGCTCTGCTGTTGACGGTGGGTTGCCACTGCTGCCAGATGTGTTCTAGTGTTGATAGTTTATTGCTCAATTTATGAGTTTAGATACTTGACTATTGGCAAATGTGTGCCGGTATTGACGGTTTCTTGTTCAATTTATAAGTTCAGATACCTGAGAGTTGCCTCTCGGTATAAACAAAAAAAGCAACAAAAGAATAAGGAGACAACAAAGTGCAGGAGAGATATTTGCCGCGTGCAGTTCAATGCGCAAAGTCAGGAAGAGGGAAACTTTTCTGGCATTTTTGAGCAAAATTGAATTTTAGTTCTCTGCGGCAGGTGCCCCGGCGCTGTCCCTCGCCAACGAGGCGCAGCTGCTGCTGCTGCACCGGCCGTCTGTGCGGCGGCTGCTGGCAGCCATCGGGGAGAATCAGCGGGACTCCGAGCACCATGACGAGGTGGTATTTTGGATGGCTTGTTTTATTAATGTCAAGTGCATAAGGACTCTGGATTAGATTTGGTACGTTCATCGTCGTGCTTGATGAGGTGGTGCTTTTGAAGGGCTTGTTCTAGTGTTAAGTGTATTATATCTCTGCATTAGATTTTTTCGAATATAAAAATCTAATGCATCGTGCTTGATGAGGCAGTGCTTTTAATCATCATCGTGCTTGATGAGGCGGTGCTTTGGAAGTGTTTGTTTGATTCATGTCAAGTGATTTCCTAGCGTCTTTACATTAGATTTGGTACTTTCATCATCGTCCTTGACGAGGTGGTGCAATGGAAGGTTGACTTATAATATCAAGTGCATAATGTCTCTGCATTCTATTCGATTTTCAACATTCATCATCTTACTTGACTGTTTCATATTTGAACTTCCAATGATAGTGGCTACGGTCATATACTAATAAGTGTGTTTTGAACAATGCATCGTCATTGGTATTTTTCATTTTTCAGTTATATTTGTACGCATTGTCAAACCTTGCTTACGCAACAAAGGGAAAGCATTTTCCATGTTTTTCTCTCAATCATTTGTCTCGACAATTGACATGGGTATTACGACACCCATGTGTGTTTATCAACTAATGATCTTTATGTTAAGACATTTTAAAAACCAATGAGGGTTTTGGTATCATCTTTATTGGAAATAAACTGTTTTTCAAAATTTTTTTTTGACGAGGTGGTACTTTGGAAAAGGTGTTTTATTCCTGTCAAGTGCATAATGTCTCTGTATTTGATTTTTTACATTCATCACCGTGCTGGCCATGATACTACGGCGGCGACGTTGAGTACGCTTTTGTACGATAGGACCAATTGGAGAACTATGTTAAAATAATCTTGGTCCAAGTTCTTTGCGGTATGTGTTTAAACACAGCTCGACAATGAATAGTTTAGCGAGGAACAGAGCTTTGATTGTCGTAGCGCGTCGTTTTTATTCCGCCTCACAGGATACGTCTTATTCCTCATAGAGGACGTTTTATTCTTCCTTTCGTGATTCGTTTTATTCTTCCTCACGGAATACGTTTTATTCTTCCTCACGGGATCCGTTTTATTCTTCCTCACATGATAAATTTTATTCTTCCTCACGGGAAACGTTTTATTCTTCCTTACGGGAAACGTTTTATTCTTCCTTACGGGAAACGTTTTATTCTTCCTCACGGGATTCGTTTCATTCTTCCTCACGGGATTCGTTTCATTCTTCCTCACGGGATTCGTTTCATTCTTCCTCACGGGATTCGTTTCATTCTTCCTCACGGGATTCGTTTTATTCTTCCTCACGGGAAACGTTTCATTCTTCCTTACGTGATATGCTTTATTTCTCACAGGAGAGTTTGGTGGCGAGGATGAGAGGCAACGTCGTGTTCGAGGGAGGGAAGCCATTTGACGAGGACGCGTGGACAGCTCTGCACAGTAGTGACCTCACCATCCAGGTCAGTTATTTTAGCTAATTTTAGCTCAATGCAACCTGTGCAATACCGATGTAATGGTTACATGCTTCTGCTGTACAATCGTGACTTCATAACCATTAATTTATTCATTATTTCTTTCAATTTTAACTCTTACTTTAACACAGCATTACTGCGTAGAAATTTTATGCTCCACCATCTTGTATTTTTAGTTTTGTAATTCACAGTTGTGTTGGTACTTTGATGATTTGGATTTTCGAGATTTATTCATTCAGAAGTGAGTGAAGATGCAGTTCAATAAAATCTGTCGGTGTTTTTTATTACAAGCTGTATCACATTCTAACTCGACATCGCGGTTTTGGAGACCCGATCAGCACTTCTATTTAATTTCTGTCTCTTTGTCTTTTATGCTCAAATATGTGAAAGGAATCCATAACATTCAGCACAACATTCATTCAGTGACAGCATTCACACTCATTAAGTTATCATAATTTTCACACATTCATTAGATGTTTAATCCATGTGATACCGAGCATTTTATATCATTCAATTTGATTATAAAATTCCATTTTCAAAATCTAAGATTAAGTAATAAAAATAAAACAAAAATTCTACATGATCCTCTTCTTAAAATCAAAACTGTACAAATAGTTTTATCTCTACACATTGGCCTAATATCCTAGTTAACTTTAAAAGTTAATTTATCCTTTTTCAAACAGAGTTCTCACAAATTAAGAATTTTTACATGCTTAATATCCTCAAAGTACCGCTACACTGAAACGTGATGGATTGCCATTTTTCATAAAAATTTCAAGTCATTTCATATGTAAAACAAGCCAGTTCCTGGTGAATTTGAAGCTAGCTAAATTATTTGAACTACGTGCAGGTGGAAGGCTTATGCGAGCGTTGCCAGATGGTTGCTGTGACGCCGGACACGGGAGAACGCAGCTTAGAGCCTCTCCTCTCTCTGAAAACTCTACGGGGAGCGCGCGTAACATTTGGAGTACTCGCTTCTACTTCCTCGTGCAAACAGGCAACACTTTCTGTGGGGATGCGATACCAAGTCACGGTTGATCAACGGGGAAAAAACTGATTTTGTGTTGTAGATGTAGGTTTAAATACTGAGACAGTATTGATGAAAGACTTTTGGGCATCCAAGCTAATCGTAGTGGCTAAACGTGAGTTCGACTGATATTGGAGTGCCACCCGTGACATTTTTTGCTGTACCTCTAGGATTAAAATTTGGTAAAATGAATTCGATTTGAAGTCTAATTAGGATTACCTCTATTGTCTTACGTCATTTGAGTATTTTCTGCAATCTTACATGATGAACTTTTCTAATTATCTAATCGGAGTTTACCAAGCATTTTAGTAATTATCCAATTTTCTAAGAAATGCTTTAAAAAACATCGTACAAACGTTACGATAATTTTACATTCCTGTTAATGGTTGAAAATGTATGTTTATGTTTTAAAGAGATGTTAGTTGAACGTAGAGTGCAATATGGGTCAAAAAATGTATGATTGGAGAGATTAAACTTATATTCTAGGAATACGTTTCATAATACAACGATCTCTCTTAAATCATAGAATTTAAGAGATTTTGTGCAATTTAACACAGGGTATTTTGTATACTATTGTCATGATTACGCGTAATGATGTATTTTTTTGTTTGACTTTTAAAAAAAGATGCCTGTAAGTACTGTAAGAGTAAATTCTTGGAAAACTATTGTATCCATGGGAATTAGCACTCCCAGGGGGCAATGTGAAGGCCCGAGCTGAGAGTTAGGTAGACCTTCTTTTTGTTGAAATAAAATGCTTTTGTTATGATAAGAACCATCCTTTTTCGAATCACTGCTGTCCTGTTTTATCAGCACCTAAATCTTTCTTCTTCAAATTTGATTTTGTTTCATGGACTTCTTTCTCATCTTACTGTTTCTATGCCCTTTCTGCATAGATTCCGCGTTCTCTTAACTCCATACTAAATGGTGCCTTCTTCCTTCCTCTTTTTGGATCTCCTTTGTTGCGGATAGGGAGGCCAAAACTAACTAATAATCTAATCTATAATCTTTTGGAAAACTCGTTTAATGTGTAGAACATCCTTTCGATGTAACATCTCAATGATGGCTATTAAATTCAAGTCAATTTGTGCTTCATAGTCTTTCCCATCCAAAATTTTACCAGAAGATCACAATATCTAAAATTGTGAATGCTTATCTATTGGACGACTCGCTGGCTTAATTCGAACTGTGTCACACTCGTACAGCTTAATTAAATCAGCTTATCTAATCTGAACGTGAGTTACGAACCATTTTCCATACACTAAATTTTTTTCACAAATCGCAAGGTCGTTGACCGACTGCAGGCTGGTTATTATAACGAAAAAGCCATAAAAACGATAACGCGCAAGGAATAAAAAAACAGAAGTGAGAAAACTGTGAAGCCTTCCGTCCCTCAACCCTTTAACTCCCCAAAGAACCATAAAAATAGCTTAGACTATAGCGACCAAATATTTTGAACGAAATATTACGGAAATTTCTCTTTAATTATCATAAATAAAACCGAGAAAACGTTAACTTTTCATCGAAGCATTCAGAAAATATGAACGATGTGAGTGATTTCCTTTCATTTTTCAGAAAGGACAGGGGTTGATAAAAGGTGAACACCTTGTAATTCTTGTTAAATTTCTCCGTTAATCTCTTCTTCGAAGTTCACTGCCGAGTGGCAGTTCCTTCTGCCCGTTGGTGTATGAGACAACCTGATGCCAGTTCCAGTCTGGTTGTGATATCGGCAAAATGGATACACAAATGCTGATGTTTAAAGGGATATTGTGCATTACTTTTACACAAATACTGACTTTAAAGGGATAGTGTGCATTACTTCTACACAAATGTTGACTTTTTTGGGATATTGTCCCCTCAGGGGGGGACAACTATTGTATCTATGGGAATTAGCGCTCCCGGGGGGAAAATGTGAGAGGGCCCGAGCTGAGAGTTAGGTAGGCCTTCTTTTTGTTGAAATAAAATGTTTTTGTTATGGTAAGGACCACCTTTTTTCGGTTCACTGCTGTCCTGTTTTTCAGCACCTACTACTTTCTTCTTCAACTTTGGTTTTATTTCATAATCTTCTTTCACAACTTACTGTTTCTATGCCCATTCTGCGTAGATTCTGCGTTTCCTTAACTCCATACTATATGGTGCCTTCCTCCTTCCTCTCTTTGGATCGCATTTGTTGCTGCGGGTAGGGAGGCTAAGACTAACGACTAATCTAATCTATTTTGTGCATTACATCTACACAAATGCTGACTTTTAAGGGATTTTGTGCACTACTTCTACACAAATGCTGACTTCTAAGGGATATTGTGCATTACTTCTACACATATGCTGACTTTTAAGGGATTTTGTGCACTACTTCTACACAAATGCTGACGTTGAAAGGACATTGTGCATTACCTTTATGCAAATGCGGACGTTCAAGGGTTTGGTAATGTAATCTTTCTCGAAAACAGATGGGATTTTTTTGTGGGTCATGGATTTACGTAGGCATGGTATTTCAGTAACACTGTATGTTGAGAATAATATTGTTTTATTTCAAAACATTTATGCATAAATGGAAGAATGAATTCCGTGGAGGTTTATCATCCCCGATGTGATGATGAATATTAATCGCATTGACCCCTCAGGGGGATACAACTGTTGGATCAATGGGAATTAGCGCTATGACTATGTGAGGGCCCGAGCTAAAGGTTAGGTAGGCTTTCTTTTTGTTGAAATAGAATAGGTTTTTGTTGTGTTACGGACCATCTTTTTTCGGTTCACTGCTGTCCTGTTTTTCAGCACCTACTACTTTCTTCTTCGACTTTTTCTTATTTCATGATCTTCTTTCTTAGCTTACTGTTTCTGTGCACCTTGTGCACAGATTCTGCGTTCGCTCAACTCCATGCTAAATGGTGCCTTCCTCCTTCCTCTATTGGGACATCTTTGTCGTGGTTAAGGGAGGCTAAAACTTTCTTATATAATAATAATAATTAATCACATTGAATAATAAAAGAGTGCAATATAAGGAAATAGTATTTCATTTCTTATGTGGGTGTAGTTTGATCAATCGTAATTAACTTACCTGCCCTTGTAGTTATTATTTGTTTTTTTTTTCACATTAATTGCGCAAAAAGATCTCAACATCAAGAAAATAAAATGGTGCTCATATACAGACTCGCTAACACTTTTTGAATGAAGTAAGTATGGTTTCAAATAGATCCTGCATTTTATCTCTCGAGCGGAACAGATAAGGCAATGATAATGGCAGCTGTGACGAGCTGAGGGAGCTGTGGCACTGCGCCGAGCACTTCGTGTGCGCATGTCTTCTCTCTACTTAATTTCGCGACCGCATGTCTTCTCTCTACTTTATTTCGTGAGCGCATGTCTTCTCTCTGCTTAATTTCGTGAGCGCATGTCTTCTCTCTACTTAATTTCGTGAGCGCATGTCTTCTCTCTACTTAATTTCGTGAGCGCATGTCTTTTCTCTGCTTAATTTTGTGATCGCATGTCTTCTCTCTGCGTAATTTCGTGAGCGCATGTCTTCCCTCTACTTAATTTCGTGAGCGCATGTCTTCTCTCTACTTAATTTCGTGAGCGCATGTCTTCTCTCTGCTTAATTTCGTGAGCGCATGTCTTCTCTCTGATTAATTTCGTGAGCGCATGTCTTCCCTCTACTTAATTTCGTGAGCGCATGTCTTCCCTCTACTTAATTTCGTGAGCGCATGTCTTCTCTCTGATTAATTGTGTGAGCGCATGTCTTCTCTCTGATTAATTTCGTGAGCGCATGTCTTCTCTCTGATTAATTTCGTGAGCGCATGTCTTCTCTCTGCTTAATTTCGTGAGCGCATGTCTTCTCTCTGATTAATTTTGTGAGCGCATGTCTTCCCTCTACTTAATTTCGTGAGCGCATGTCTTCCCTCTACTTAATTTCGTGAGCGCATGTCTTCTCTCTGATTAATTGCGTGAGCGCATGTCTTCTCTCTGATTAATTTCGTGAGCGCATGTCTTCTCTCTGCTTAATTTCGTGAGCGCATGTCTTCTCTCTGATTAATTTCGTGAGCGCATGTCTTCCCTCTACCTAATTTCGTGAGCGCATGTCTTCCCTCTACCTAATTTCGTAAGGGCTATGTTGAAATTACCCTCGCAAAAATTTGGCCATTTGGTGTGGCCTAATTAAAAGGTAGAATCTATGCCCAAGGTGTGCTCCTGCACAGAAGAACAGCAAGCTAGGAAGGGGAAGGTAGAAAAGACATAAAGAGATAATGAAGAAGAAATGAAAATTAAAAGAACCAAAGTGCTCACGTAAGACTGAAGTCACAATGGCTTAGGTAAATTAACAGGATCTCCCCTAGGGACGCCAGTTCACTTAGAATAGGATAGACATGACTAACCTGACCCTGGTGCCCATTTTATGCCCCCTGACAAGTTATTTCAGCATAGATGATGTTCAGCAAGTGTCTGTATCGTGGCATCCCCACGCTGCAGATAACATGTTCAGTTATGACATATGTCATAAGCGTACTACGCTTGTCCATATCTAAGCAGACAAAAGTACCTGCATATTTTTTTAAAGTTTTATTTCAGCAATCTAATCAATGAATTTTGGTGGTAAGATTATTGCGTCAGAAAATGCTTGTAAAAGCGTAGAATAAATGTCACGGAAAATACGGAGGCCAGGTCAATCAGTGTAGGCATTTGTCATGATTTAGTACGGATGATATCCCTAGGGCCTCCCTACAATCATTGATTATTGATTTCAATGTTGGTTACACGTAATTAGCAATTTGACTACGACGTGAGTCACCGGTGGTCACTGGAGGAGTTTCATAATGCTGCCCACCGACCAGGAGTCACAAACTCAATTTTCATCAATCCTAAAACTAAATGTAGGCATGATCCAGGTAATGTTTGCTAGTTGCGTGTGAACATAGAGTATTGCGAGCACTAGTATTGAACCTAAATCGAGTGAGCATTGTCTTGAAAATGAATCTGGAGAAGGGTCACCAAAGGAGTAAAAACTAGATGCGGCAACCATGACTTTACTGAGCATAAGCGTAAAAGAGCAGAGATCAATAAAGAGCACTAAGTATGTAGTGCGGCCGGCACAGTTCGCC
>JACJUY010002118.1:63304-94678 GCA_014220935.1 Platorchestia sp. MABIK
ACGTACTCTCGGAGCTAGAGTGGCCGAGCATGTTGGAGTTAGCTTTCGTACCGGTGTTCCATTGACCCGTTCACCTCACTCCGCTGTTCGCGATCATGCAGAAACGTGCAGTGTAACTCCTCACTCTAGTCAATTTAAAATAGCACGTGTAGCTTCAAGTGTTTTAGATCTTAGAATTTTAGAATCTCTTTTCATTTTTAAATACAAGCCTTCACTCAATAACCAGTTGAGTTCATATCCACTTAGCATTATAGGTTCTTAGTTGTGTTTCGTGTTGCTTACTGCATTATTACTTTTTTATTTTGTTTTCCTTTAGTTGTCGTGTTTGTCTGTTTCTACATCTATGTTCATTTCTATTTCAGTGATATATATGTCAGATTCTTTTAATGAGCTGATGATGGGTTTTAGCCCGAAACGTTCTCAGTATAATGAACTTTTTATCAGTGATTTTTGCTCTCCTATTTTTAATGAAATTGAAGAAAATTCCAGAAAATGTATCTGATTTCAAAATTTGCCATTTGAAGGGTTGAAAATTACTATTTTGAGATGCAACCTCTCTCGATGCTGACCTGACATAAGACTGATGAGACAGCTGCAAGTTATCAAGGAAGCTCTAAGGACAGGTTTCAACTTGTAAAAACTTGTAAATCTCTGTTCAGTTCAAAATTATGGCATTTGTCTGAGAACTTTTTGACTAACTCTCGTATAGCATGTTTTAAGTGATTTTTTGTACATTTGGTTCTTATTGGCACATTTCTGTAACATTTGGCGGTTTTTGGGACTTTTTTTGGGTACATTTCGCTGTTTTTGGTACTTTTTTGGGTACATTCAACTGTTTTTGGGGCATTCTTAGTACATTCGGCTGTCTTTGACACATTTTTGGTATATTTTCTTATTTTTGACGATTATACTAGTGGCACTCTGAAAAGGACCAACAGGGCGAACACGAGTCAACTCACCCTAATCGGGCAAAAAGCTGAAGGCCAATCTGTTTCGATATTTTGAGCTACTTTTGTTGTGATACGTCATGCAATTTGACGAGTTTTGAATAGTAGGATCCTAGAGTGTGTTGCTGCGCTGCTGATCACGGCCGCTGAATAGGCGATTCTGTCTCTCTAACAAATATATATTCAGGGAAATATGAATAACAATAATATGCGGTGATTTTACTTTTCTAGTGAAGAATCAGTGGAGATTTTTCCACTTCAGTTAAGGTTCAGTGGCGGTTGTGTTTCTTCGATGACGGATCACTGGATGTCACGTTTCTCTAGCGACAGTGTTGCTAGCGACAGTGCAACAAGCTGCTAAATTACTCGTAACAGTTCCTAGTGAATAGTACAGAACGCGATGAAAATGCTTCGGATGCTATAGAACTGAGGAGCCTCACCTCTCTAAGTAATGTATTTCTCCCGTGAAAATAATTATCTATTGCTGTAAAGGAAAGATGTCGGAAAATATAATTTTTAAAACCTATTTCAGTGATGGCTGAGAGGTAAAAGAATCGGTGATAGCCAGAAGATGGGGTGATGAGGTTGAAAAAAAAGTGATGGGGTATATAGAAGACTGAATAATGTCGAGGTGATTTGACCTTAACTATGGGCCCATCGTAATACCTCAAAAATAATAATTCAAATATCTGCTTCATTTTACCATTCTGTATCAACAAATGTGAGCGCTTGAATAAAGTTTTTTGTCTAGTATTCCCAACTGAAATCGCCAAATTTTCTGCTCACGTTTATGTTCTTACAAAAAGGTTCTAAATGAAAAATATCCCCTCTTCAGGCACATGTCACTTCCCGACAACTTACGAACTAATTTGTTTTCCTTCTTAGTAGAACAGACAACTTGGTCAAAGATACGCATCTGATTACACGCTGATGAAATAACGGGACATTTCTCGTGTGATTGCAATGATATTCCTGTGTAGAAATTAGAGATAAGCGTAAGTGAACAGGACACCTCAATGATAAGCAATAAGTTCAGCCCCGTTTTTAAAAGCTGGCTATCATGAGCTGATTCATCTGTACTTGATTAGATTTAGGGGCTGTGCTTGACAGAAATAATCGTGCGTCAGTTATACTAAATGTACCCTGACAAATTTATGCGATAATTCTCACATTTGCCATAGATCGACGTGAATCAGCTCTCTGAAATCCTACCTGTATGAATGTAGGAAGTCACGCCTCTTATTTTATGAATGTGAAGTTATGAGTTCATTAGTTAGTTTCCAAGTGCATCTTTCCGAGCTGAAAGTTAGGTTGGCCTTCCTTTTGTTGAAATAAAATAAGTTTTGTCTGATTACGGACTATCTTTTTTTGGTTTACTGTCGTCCAATTTTCAACAACTCTGACTTTTTTCTTTAACCTTTATCTCGTTTCATGAACTAGCCTAATTCGCTGTTTCTATGGGTAGTGGGTGTGGTGTGGGAACGAACCTTGTGCATAGATTCCGTGGTCCCTCTAACTTCACATCAAATGGTCCCGTCATCCTTCCTTTTTTTGAAACACCCATGTTATGGTTAGGGAGGCTTAAGCCAACTCAAATTCTAATCGGAACTGGTGTTATTTTTTTATTTTTCTCAAATCCGTGAAATTAACAGAAAAACTGCACTAAATACAAAATATTACGAAGACTGGCTTGAGCTGTCGATCCCTGACCTATGTATTTAACATTGCGTTTCTGACCAATACCATTGGTCGGACTTTCCTAATGCAACTAGTCTTTCATCGTTCATTTCAACATGTATCGTCTTTATTGGAAATAGACTGTTTTTCTTTGTTTACTAACTAGGTAACCTGGGGCTTATTAGCTAGCTCAACTTGGGTACGAACTTCAAGCAATGTATTTACCTGGGTTTAATCTATAATTCCTTCACTTATTTCAATAATGTGCAAGATCAGGACTGACTAGGAGCATAAAAATTAGCGGCTTGTGTGTTTTTCATGCAGGTAACATCATGCTGAGTGCTAGCCTAAATTTCTTATGTTAACGTTTACCAATGGGGATAGTTTGCTCTGGACTGCTATAAATATTTAATTACTTTAATAGAGATTAATAGTTTGTCCATAATAGTTTTGAGCTAAACGTTTGTTTTTATATCGCTCATATGGTTTCGTATGTTCTCGCATCGCTTTTTTAGTTTTAATAAGATTTTTCAATGGAACTAACATGAAACTAGTGAACAATGCTAGGTTTGGCTGACATAAAAATGAATGGCTAACAGCCTAAATAATCTACCTGCAGCGCTTCGAAATCTCACCTCTAGTTATTTGGGCATTGATGCATCGAAACTCTTTTAACAGTGTAAAAACTGGTCATTGTTTTAGCAAAGAATTTAGTCGTCTTTTGATGTCCTGTGATGTTTCGAAAGCTTTTACTTATATGAAGAAACGATAGCTCAAATGACCTTGTTCATTGTCCTAGAAAAATGCACTCGCAGCTTTTTCCACTTACAGGTGAACATGATAAAAAAGGACGTCACTAATATTACAACGGCAGAAAAGGACAACCTCAAAAATATTCGGAAAAAAAGCGATGACTAAAGTAACAGTTGAATGAAATATTATGCATGCAAATAGCAAGGGCTTACGTGTTTTGCTGTTTTTCCGTTAGCAGATGCGAATACTATTAACGATATGTGGGCCATGGAATAGAACACTGAGTTGATGCAGCTTGTTACAGGAATTGAACGTAAGAGTTTTAGACCAGAAATTCTGGTCCGTCTACTTAAAAAGTTAGGTAAGAAATTAAAACAGGATTTGATGGGGTGTGTAAGTTTACATTCACTGCATCTGAGTGAGTAAATCTAGCTCGAACGACGGGTACACCAGAGGTACTTGATGGAGTTAGCTAGATTGATTTACGTGTGAAACAAGGCGGATTTCAAACTGAAATTTTAATAATAAAGGAGTAAAATATAACTTTTTATTAAATAAATAATGTAATTTATAAAAAAATGAAGCTCTATGGCTAAAGCAAACTTGATTAGTGACTAGTGACCAAATCACGTTGATTGGCTGATGAAACTGGGTAATTAGACGAATAAAAATAATTTAGGGTTCACCAAAACGAAAGTTCATGTAATAAAAATAAAAGCTCGGTTGAACTAGATAAAGAAAAATAATTTAGTTATTCAGAAAAATAATTTAGTGTTCACCAAAACAAAAGTTAAAAAGGTTTGGTTGATGGCTGTGACAAGTCTGACGGACGCATTGAGCAGCATTTTAACGTCAGTAAGGCCCGAGATAAGACCCAGATGATCACACTAAGTCTAGATAAGGCGTCTGAATTGTGACACGCTTTGCAGCGCTACCACCGTTAGAGCTGCTCTGGTGCGTGTTGCAGTGGAGCTGTGTGGGGCAGAGTGCTTAATTTCAACTTAACCACTTAATGGTCAGAGTGCTTAATTTGAACTGTGGTGAAGAGAGACATTATTATACGTACATGGTGGTGAAAAAAAGATTCTGCTTCGCTAGAAATTTTTTAATTGAAACTCATGGGCAAGAACCAGAGCATACAATATGTCAAATGTAACGGAGTTAAATTTGAGATGTGTTGGATTGATTCGGACGGTGTTGACGAGAAAATTATAAGTTGAATAGGAAAGAGGATGTTGCTGTTCAATGGCATTGAAGGAGATGGTGTTAAATTAAAACTCTTTAAATACGATACAGTTCAAGGTGCACAGGAGATGGTGTTTAGTATGAGCGATGTGGAAAGGGATGGGGTTAAATATTAACCCAACGAAACGGAAACATCACTTATGATAAGCTTATTGTACAGGGTTAAAACCATGCATTACTAAATTAGTCGAGAATGAATATATGAATGTGGTATAAATGGACAAAGTTATCAGTGACAATTTTTTTTTAGAAGTTAGCAACATTTTAAGTTGACAAAGTATACGGCAGTGGCAGGAATAAAAATGGGTATGAAAAACCACAGAACTACTCACTAATTTTCAGACTAAATGGTTGAAAGATAATCATTGAATTTTTCCTGCATTTGGCTTATTAGCATATTTTCTTGCATCTAGATGCCACAGAATACTTTGGAATTAAATATGTATGGATAAGTTGTGAATATAGAACAGATAATTGAAATTGTTCAACTGTTAATGAAATTGGGCCAATAAATTTATGCAGATCGAGAAAAGTTTTTACAGTGAACAATTTTGAACATCGAACCAATTACGACGGAAACGTTGGTATTTAAAAAATTTGAAAACTGAAAAAATACGAAAAACTGATTGATTAACTTTAAATGCTTGCTAATGAATAAAAAGTACGACCGCCAAATAAATTTCTATTAATTTTCACCCATACCAAGTTATTTGCACTACATTTTGCTGCACTGAGTTAAATCTACTGCATTGTCTTGTGTGACTTGAGCGCCTGAAGTTGTGCGGGAAATGTTCTTGATGCATGCAATATCTTCATGAATAGCGATAAAATTATTTATTCCTATATGGGAGTACAATTCACGAATTATTAAACAATAGAATAAGAAACGTCCTGGCACTGTTTGTTACAGGAAACGGTGATGGAGTACGTGTAAGATTTGCTTAATTATCACGGATGAAAAGCACCATCATACATGCAATTTTCGGACGAAATTAGGCGAAAGCTGACTTTGAGACAAAAAATCTACGAAATTAGAGATACATAAAACTATGATACGAAGCTTCACGTATTATATGTTGCAAGTTACCGTAAGCTACGAATGTCCTTCACGAATTCAATATATTTCATTATGAATGTTTAAAACTGGCAATTCTGTCGACAGTGGTGGAACGATACCGTCGTGAAGTGGAGAGTAGAAATTTGAGGTCTCCACTAAAAAGAAAATGATATGTTTTATCTGAATCATGATCTCATTCCGTCTACACAGGTACTTCACACCTTGGAAGTGTTCTACACTCACGCACACTTGCACACGCACGTTAAAAAGAGTGCTCACAAACTGACGCACACGCATACATGCTCTTACCTGCACTCACACCTACACGCAAACACGCGCACACTGTCCTCCTTAAAAATAATTGTTAATAAAAAACAATCCTATAAAAATACACATTAGAGCAAAAATGCTCATTTTTCTTTAGGAATAAACATGAATTTGAACTAGCATAATTGAAAGGTTTCACCTAATATTTGTATGAGCCACTAAAGACTTTGTAAAAGCTAGAGAATTTAATACATTTTAAATAGGATTAATATGTGTGAAGATATCTGAAAAGAGCAAATCTTGCATAAGAACTTTCAGTTCTGTGAGTGCCTGCTGTGGTGAGGCCGGGATGATGAAGATACCATCATCTTCGTTAAGGTAAAGCGTTACTTTATTTAGTTCGGACTTGGGTCAACTTTCAGCCACTAATGAATTGGTGTGTGGCTACTGGTGGGCTAGCGTGGGGTCACTAATGGGCTAATATGAGACCACTAGGGGTTGGTGAGTGGTCAATAATGCGTTACTGTGGGGTCTCCAATAGACTAATATGGGGCCACTAGTTGAGCGGTGTGTAGTCGCTAATGGCTTGGCGAGTGGCCATTATACATTGAGGATCAGCCATTAATGGGTCGGTGGGAGGCCACTAGTGGGTTAGCGTGTAATGAAAAAAGGACCTATTTATGCCACTAATGGGTGGCCATTTAGAGTCAACGAAACTAAATAAATTCTCATGCAATAAATTCTCTTTTTCAATTACAATTGAACTCGATGTCGAGAATTTGCGAGGGCAAGTGATGGTTTCTAACTCAGTTTAAAATTAGTGATCAAATTGTATGCAATTTTCATTTCAAGAAGCGATACACGAACGCTTGCAGTAGCTCTGGTAGCTCTGGAGCTCAAATTAGAGGTGAAATGAAGCAGGTGTAGAATTGAAGCAAACACAGGAAGTGAAATGAAGTAGGTGTAGAATTGAAGCAGGCACAGGAAGTGAAATGAAGTAGGTGAAGAATTGAAGCAGACGCAGTAAGCGAAATGAAGCAAGTGTAATTTGTTCTAATTTTTATCTTATCGGTCGCTCTTCTCACTCCGCTCTGGTGCGCCACTGCTTAGAATAATGCATAATTTACTAGCGTTTCAAGGGCACACGAGACAAATTTCGTGATGAAAATCATATTGTGCTTGTGAGACGTGCCAAAATACGTGATATCGTACTCTAAAAGACGGTCGTGATTGTTAGACGGGCCAAACTTCGTGATATCTAAACACAAAACAGTGTTGTATGTTGTTCTCGTTTGAAGAAAGCAGGAAATAAATGAGAATATCTGGTAATTTGTCGTCTCAGTTCTTAACTTTTATTCATGGTTGTAGTTTTTTCAACGAAACATGAAATCGTTCAGTTATTTATTCTGATATATTTTAGAAAACTGGAGGGACGAAGATCAATGACATCAGCTCAGTTTTGAATTAAACATGATCAATGTAATTTCTTTGCATGCATTGGGGAATGATAACATTTGATTAAAAGTGAAATTGAACGACTTGCGCTCCTTTATATTATAATTAATTAACAATGAAGTTCATCAACTCGCGCTACTCGCCTGGGTGAGCGATGAATTAGGTGCACCGGATCGTTATCAAACGCAGCAATCTCTTTTACTTACTTGACAATCGTGTATTGTGTGCTCCAGAGACGTTAGTATCGAAGAATATGCTCAGACAGTAATTCCGAGCGTAATACGATGCTTTCCGCTGAAGTACATTTACTGAACTTGAACTAATTAAATTAAAATTACTAATTCTATTTACTGAACTTGAGCGAAGTTAGAGACTGTGTTGTGGCTAATTCAATTTTGAGTGTCATTTTAATTTAATTTGCAAACAAAAAATACGGACACAATAACCATTTCGTTCTTGTTGCTGTGTTAAGATTAATTCCATTTTGAGTTCTTTTTTAATTTAATATACAAACAAACAACTCTGGCAAAATAATCAGTTCGTTCTCGTTGCGTAAAACTTGTCGGCGTCTACGGATGTAAGCTGTTTGGCTTTTAGAATTTCATTGCAAAAACTTTACACGAATGCTGATCAACATTTCCTAACGCAGCAACACACAACATGCTCAACATTTATAACGGAATTGTTTTTGAGATTATTTTATGCATGTAGATTTGGCGAATCTAATTTAATCTATCATTTGTTGAGAAGACCTATTGAGAGAAGTATGAAACCGAAGTTCCATGTCTAATGAATATTGTGTCCCGTGTTATGATGTACAGCATCGGAGCTCTATTTCAATGACACCATAACTTCCAACACATCCCAGTCTAACTTTTTCGCCGGGGCATGCATGTTGCTCGCCGCCCAAGCGATTTAATTACTTGAGCGGCGAAAAACATGCATGCAGGCGGCGAAAAAGCTAGACTGGGATGTGAACATGTGTCCTCGCGTGAAAATCATATTTATCTCTCGTTTCATAGATATTTTTTCCGTCTCAAACTGAGCTAGTGCCTTATTTTGGACGCAAAATTCTATGTATGATGATGACTTTAGCAATCTTAATACGTTGTCGATTTCTTAAATTGACTTCGAGTTTTCAACATGACATGGTGCTAATTGGGCGCTTACAGAGTGTTACTCGTGAGTATTTTTAAGCGTAAATATTTCCGTCATAGGAGAACATATTTAGAAATGCATTATAAGTAGCGTGCTCAATGCTGCAACCGTGAGAAGAAAACAACTGCGGAAACCTGAATTTTATGTGTGCTACGCAACTCAAAAAAAATTTTTCATGGGAAGTTTTACTTTAAATCTTCATTTTCAAGTCCAGATTAAATTGAAGAATTTTCGTTTTTTATTTGATGCATTTTAGATTGAAACATTTCGAAATTTGTGCAAAGTTTATTGACGAAGTTTGAAACGAAGCATCTACACGTTTTCTCGAAATGTTATTTAACCAGGTGAGTTCAAAATAATAAATAAGTTCTTTCTAAATTAATTTACAAATAGAGTGTGGTGAAATTAGTAATTAGACATGTAGTTTCATTTTACAGCATCCATTTTATTTACAGCATCCATTTTTAGTTTTACAGCATGTACAATTGATCTACAATAGATAATGAAAAAATGTTTGGAGGTTTAATAAAAATCTGCCTAAAATTTACCTGTAGCCCGTGTCTTGAATTACTGACCCGTTACTGAATTTGTCAACATGGTTGCGTTGGAACCATTCACAAACTACTTAGCCGCACGCGTAGGAACATTAGGAAATTGATCTCATTTCTGAGCAATGAAGATGTATTTTTTGTAATCCGGAACGTTTGTTTTCAGCATGATATTCTTGGCGACGTTGGTTTTATTTTTTATCCTAAAAGTAAGATTTCCTAGAAATACGTCTATTTCTTTTATCGTAGGATCATTGTCATGTAAGAACAGTAGTTATTCAGGTCCAAGATCGTTTCTAGGTAGAGCTTTACAAATTATGTTTCTCATGCAATCTTACTGAACTTAGCTTTATTCGTAGTTACTTTAATTATTTTAACTCGTCCTGTACCATTAAATACAAAGCAGCTCCAAACCATGATGCTCCTATCACCATGTCTCACTTTTGAGATGGTGTTCTTCTGGTGTACAGGTGGTTCTATCTTCTCTCCAAACATGAGTGACATTATTATGATCATAACACTCGAGCTCGCTTTTAACAGATCCTAGAATTTTTCTTTAAAATCGTCAATGTGCTCGTAATTGGTTTTCACAAAGTTCATCTTGATTATAAATGAAGTTCCTGCAGTAATGGGGTCTTGGAAAAAATCGTAATTTCAGTTCTTGCCGCTGTAGTTTGTTACTAATCATTTTTTTTCAGACATGTACTCCAGCAGCTCTAATTTTTTTACATTCATCTCTTGTCGCAAACGGATTAGATTTCAACTTACGTAGCTTGAATCACGAACTTTTTTTTTACATTTTCCGGGGTACACAAAATCTCGAAAAAATTTTGTGGAGCACCTTATCTTCTATCTTGGAAGGTGCGGGAACGGGAACGTTGTTAGTAGCATTCCAATCGCTCGTTTCTGCAGTGTCCGCAAAAAACACACAATTCTTGAAACTTAGTCAAAACTCTGTTTACTACTGTATTTTGTGTTGCTATTAGACACGAATCTTACTTAAAACTTGACTTAAAATCTCCTGACTACACACTAATTCGATTTTTTCCAAAATGTCTGGTATTTTTAACAGTAAAAACTTGCAGAAATCACGTTTTGAAAAATGTTAAAACTCTTTTCATAATGTGTCCAAACATTTTTCCAGTCATGAAAAATTATTCATTTAGTTAGTAATTGAGAGAAAGATTTTATTTTCGTTGCTCAGAGATATGTGGCATTGCATATTTTAGATTATGATGTAATTTTTATTGTTCGACTTTCCAGACAGTTTCATCAAGTGAATTTCTTCTAAATCTGAGCACTGTGTAAATGCTGTATAAGTAAGCTTAGTATTTTAAAAAATTAAACAATGTAAACAATTTATTTACCTCAAGTGATACAGCAGTAGATTGTTTCTTAAGTCAAGTAATAAGTTCTTCATATCTCAGTCGCTTGAACAAAATGCTCAAGCATAGCCTAGTTCATTAGAGAATTTCCTGTGTTTACAATGCGATAGAAACGCTACGTGGTACGGCAAATCTTACCCAGCATTTGTTCCTCTTCGCTGGCCGACAGCTCGTGTGTGACCAGGCAAGGCAGAGCCAGTTTAGTGCCGCCAATTCTCACTGGGTCGTCCAAGCTGTCCCAGTTTTCAGGTTACGCTCCCTTTCAAAGGCAGCGTAGTGAAGAATCACTGCAAATAACGTAAAACGTTCGTTTTATCTAGCAAATGATGATGCCAACTTGTTTTTGCGTAGTTGTTATATATTAGCATAGTTTGCGTACCAAAATTCTGTTTGCTTCAAAGTTTCCTTCCTGTTTGCTTTGATTCAGGGTGACGAGGTCCAATTTCTTCTGAGGTAAAAATAGTAATTTTACTTCCTCATGGTATCTGAGATACTAAATACTACATAAATATGCTACGTAACTGCCATTGAAAGTAAGTCACAGAAATAAGAGGTGGCAAGTTTCTGCGTTTAGATGAAACTTCACACGGGAATAATAAGCTGTGTGTGATGAGTGATGTAAGAAGTCTGTTTTTAATGAGTGGCTTTGTAGAATCATGTTCCCGAGATGGATTAACAAATGAATCGCAGGTAACGCAGTAAAATCGATTGTTATTTATTCTAAGTTTTTTGAACACATTAGAGTGGATTGCAGCATGCGTGAGTTGAGTTGCATGTATTCTGCTGCACCAATGCTTGAGACAACGGCTGCTTAGATTAGAAGTCTGCCCCAATTCAACGCCGTGTAAGTCTATAACCGTGGAATTATAAGCTTATGCAGAAACATTCTCTGTAAAAGCATTATTTGACAATAAAATTAGTTATGGGTCTGCTCTCACTTTTAGATTTCCCTCATCAGTATCGAAGAAATTTCCTGTCCCAGTTTTTCTTCCTCAATTCACATCCCAATTTTTCCAAATATTGCCCGAAAATCACTATCAGGAAACATAAATTTAGTTCTTGTGGACTCGTTCTGGAAATAAGTTACACAAAATGTAGAGTTAGATATAAGTTTCAATTATCATTTCATTATCAGATATTTTATTTAACATTTTTAAACTGAAAAATACAAATTGCCCTGTCTGATCCAGAAACTTTAGTTTTGGAGCTCGCTTTTTCCGGTGTGAAAAAATGCTCTGGAAATTGTTAGAACTCATTGGTGTTACTCTATTGCTTTCGGAGCATCATTAGGCAGGCAATTGAAGCTTTCTTTCTAGAAATTCTAATTGGGGTCACTCTATTGCTTCTGAAGCATCATTGGGCAGGCAATTCAAGCAAAACTGTGCCGTTTTGAGCACGGTGAGTCACGGCATACAACTGCAGGGAACTTGTACGGTGTTGTGACTATAGTGACAGCTCGCAGGTTCAGTGCAAACCTCTCTGGTGTGCTGGAAGGAGCCGAGCCTTCACACGCTCTGTCGTGCTGAAAAGTTTGTGGGCAGCCCGCGCGCTCCAACCGATCGCCGTTGTCGTGCAGCTGGCAGCCGACGTTTGTCTAATTGACTAAACAAAGCATAACATTTGCTCGAGTATTCAATTACTTCCGAAGCAAAGAATTTTTTTCTCGCAAAAAATGACGCTGAATATTCTAGCTAGGAAAAAACTGCAACCAATGGCCGTTGTCATACAGCTGGCAGCCCAAGTTCGTCTAAGTAATATTAACTTAGCAAGGAATAATCTTTGCTCAAGTTTTCAATTAGCTTCATAAAGCAAAGTATTGGCTTTTCTCGTAAAGAACGAAGTTGAACATTCTGGCCAGAAAACATCAGCGTTCTTTGATAGCCGAGTAGGCAGAGAAACTTTCTCTGTCAGCTGTGTCATGACACCGAGAATTGGTTAAAAATCACCCGTCTGGCTTGTTCTCATGATTTTCTTAACGCGTTGAATACAGCGTGAACCACTGGTGGTCACTTAGGGGATTTTCATCACGCGACTGATAGTCCGAGGTCACTAACTCAGTTTTTATATGAGTACTCTTAATTAAAACAAAATGATGGCACGATCCTATTATTGCTGGTCATTTTTAATGTTAAAAAATAAATGAACTATAATTTTGGTTAAATCTCTCCCCAGTGAGGGGCAGCTATCGTATCTGAGGGGCTGAGCGCACAAGGGGGGAATGTACCGAAGTAAGAGTTATGTAGGGCTTTTTTGTTGAATTAAAATATCTTTTGTTTGGTTAAGGACTTCTTTTTTACAGTTCACTCCTGTCCTGCTTTTCAGCACCTCTAATTTTCCTCTTTATTTTCTATCTTGTTTCAAAGCCTTCTTTCTCATATTACTGTTTCTATGCGCTGGGGATCTTGTTTGGGGACACATCTTGTGTACAGATTCTGCGTTCTCTAAACGCCATACTAAATGATGCCTTCATTCTTCCTCTCTTTGGAACCCCTTTGTTGTACTTAGGAACGTTGAAACTGACATACAATCAATCAATTGAATTGAGATTGAACTTGAGTATAACCCACCCGACAGGTAAAGTGTTGATAGAAGCCATCAACACTTGTATCCATCAACACTTGACCATTTGTTTATCGTCAGTTTAAGCGTTCAAAAGTCAACTCCAACTGCAAAGAATACCTCAGGAATTGAATTAACAGTTATTATTTGTTGTTGTATTTCCGTTTGAAATTAAAAGCTGTTAGTCGAGAGTCCCCTTGTATGAGGCAGAACTGAGCACTCTGAATGTTTTCAGTCCATTCGTAGCATAAAATGAAGAAGCTACGCAATATTGAACATGAGGAAATTAAAACTACAACGTACAAACGAAAACTACAACATACAAAAAATAATCCTTGATATAAAACTCAAAAATTAAAACAAATTAAATTATTTTCGAGTTTTATTTCTACGACTATTTTTGAATGTTCTTGTTTTCTTTTGTGTGTTGAAGTTTTAATTTACTCACATTTGTTTTGTTGCAGAACGTTCAATTTTATTCATTTAAACAATGAACATCTTGCGTGGCTAACATTATTGATTTGTAGATTCTATCACATGTGCAGTAGTTGTAGTTGCAGTTGCAATTAACCAGTTGTTAGTGGATTTTTTTTCTGCTTAACGTCTGTGTTTCTTTTTTGTACTATTGAGAATTGAAAGGAATCGATAGCCAAATGCATTGAAAGATTGAATAAACTTCCAGATTTGACAAACTCAATGAATCGTATTTACTTTAACGAGTCTAAATTTACTCAGAGTGAGATGTACAAATCATTTCTCTGAAGGCTTCTTATCATAACTTGGTTGTACAGATTTTGCAAAATGTGTGACAAAACAAACAAATTTTGCTTTGCGTAACATAAATGCAGGATTACGATAAATGCCCTCGTTCGTTAAATTATGCGACTGAACCTTGAGCGTACCTCAAATAAAAGACATAAAGTCAGTCCCATGTTTGAACTTCTGAGATGCTTCACTCAAGTTGCCAATAATGAGTAATAACTCAAACTAATTATGAGCCAGAGAAGTAGGAGTAAGCCTCCTACTTATCTGGCTTATAATTAGTTTGAGTTATCATTTATTATTCGTATTATTCGGGAGGCTTAACACGTTCCCTGCGATGGGTTAAACTGAAGTTTAATATTCCATTCAAATTTTAAGTCAATTGTAGTAAAAATGTTGAAATTAGCAGACATTACCTGGATCGCGCCTTCATTTAGCTTTGATTAAGTATTAACATCAGTTGAGTTAGTGACTGCAGGTCGCCAGCAGCATAGTGAAAATCCCTTCAGTGGCCACCGGTGGGTCCCTGCCTAGCAAACGTGTTAAACAAATTTGCAATCTAGCTTTCTCTAAATAAGATTATGTCATACATCTAACGTAGTTATACAACTGACCTAAGATGCATAATTCTAGGATCGAGTGCATCGCTAATTACCCATAACTCGATCATCGCGGTTCATTTGCTTCACATTCACCAACATTGCCTTGATCAAACTTTTCTTTGATTATCATACTTACCTCATTCCATAACTTAAGCTTCATAGAAATCGAAAGCTGAATTTAAATTTCTAAAGATGACCATGTCTGACCAACTTCTTCATGCCGAGAACGTGGCGACGTCAGCCAAAGCAGCATGGTACGTCCTGGAAGTCTGTATTATAATAGGAGTCCCAACTGTCCGTCCGTCTGTCCGTCTGTCCGTCTATCCGCCTGTCCACCACATTCACCAGCAGAAAGTGTGTGATGAGCGTATCTGTGATACAAGCTCCCTCAACTCCACAATTTTTGGTGCATTAATCCATCACATTCGGAGTCGGAATGGATATCGTGTGTATTGTTTGGAAATAGGAACGTGTGTCATGTGATTTGTCGAACATCATTATGCACTAGTGTACGCGGCCCGTCAAAATTGATGGGATTAGATATTTTTCTTATTTATATATATATATTGCAGATGTGGATGACAAGCAAATATCTCAATCCTAACAGTGCCAGTGATGAAAAATATTCTTGTACTTGTGCACTGGTGAAACTCGTATCACAGATACGGTCATTATAACTATCCATTTGAGCGTGACAGAGAAATGGAAGAAGCAGACTCCAAACAAATAAACCAAGGGTATTATTAGGTAGCAGCAGGACCCGTGGAAATTTCACAGATAATGTCATCATTAAGCTAGGTGGACCCGTGAAAAAATTCAAACATTACCTAACGTATCCTAACCTATCATAACCTATCCTATCCTAACTAAACCTATCCTAACCGAACCTATCCTGATAAAATGTCAAACATATCAATGCATATAATGGCCATCTTTTAATGTTACACTGAGGAATTCGATATCTATGATACCACAAGCTCAGACGAAAGCGTTACGAATACCAAACAAATAAATACGCATCCTATGTTTCTAAAGCGGACATCAAACAAATATATAAATAAACACACAACGGGTATAATTAGGTTAGATTTTTGACGGGCCGTGTGCACTTGGCCTCATCAACTATAGAAAAATTAATCTTCTTTATTTCTTCCGGCCTTTATTCCATTTCGACATCTTTCTTACTTTAAAAAACGGTTGGATTAGTAAAGTTTATCACAACAGTCAAGTGTCTGGTTGTGATGTTTTCTTCGTTTTCAACGCTAATTCAAGGTTTCGATCGTCTGTTCTCGATGAAGGTTAAGGAAGATTTCATAACATCAGGGCTAGAAATCAGGAAGTTTCGCGTGGCACGCACTCTCATTACAAAGCTTCCAACTCTGTATTCCCTTGCGCCTAGCCACGACGTGAACATTTTGACCGCGACATGAGGCAAATTTGGTCTCTCACTGAGCTTTCATTATGCTGTTGACCGACCAGTAGTCACAAACTCAATTTAAAAAATTACTAAATCAAAACTAGATAAAAACATTATCCAGTTAATGTTTGGTATTTCCAACATTGCTATCTACAATTGAGTTTTAATTTGAATTGAATATTATACATCAGTTTTACACGCCACTGTCAAAGTGCTAATTTTCTCCAAAACTCTGGTCAAAAACTCCGATTTTAATGAGATAACGGGATCATATTTCAGAGCAGCTTTAGCGAACAACGCGCTCGAACTAAACATAAAGATAATTTCAAACTTTTTGTTCCAAATAAGTTCAAACGTATTTGAGAAGAGAAATTTGTACGCATTTGTGTATTGTTGTTACGACGCTCATTGAAGTGGCTTGAAGTAAGTACTCAATAAACATCAAATAATTATCAAATAAGCATTGATTAAACATTAAAATAAATTCTTGTGAACTTGAATTATCCATAAGCTTTTTTCATTAATAGAATATTATATATAGTCGGCTTTTGGTAATAATTCTACGCTAAATTATGATAACAGATGTTTACAGAAAACGTCAATGGCACAATCAAGTGACCCATTGGTTGTAGTAATCAGCTAAGAGGTGAATTTTGAAAAAAAATGGAGTAAGCTAATAATCACAACGTGATATATCAATGATTATAATTTATGGGTCGCAGTAAGTAATCCACACACACAAACAGATACACGCGTACATAAGAAGAAATGAGGTTTGTGAATTTTGACAAGGTTTCGACGATTGTCGCTTCTGTGCTTTGAAGCTGATTACAAAATTTCATTACAGTGGCAGTAAAGTCTGAGTTGGTCAGAAAATGCTTTAATTTTAATTTCATTACATATACAGACAAGTCTAAGTAGGTCAGGAAATGCCTTAATTTTTAATTTCATTACATTTACAGACAAGTCTATTTGGAAAAAAATGCCTTAATTTTAATTTCATTACATTTACAGACAAGTCTAAGTAGGTCAGGAAATGCCTTAATTTTTAATTTCATTACATTTACAGACAAGTCTATTTGGAAAAAAATGCCTTAATTTTAATTTCATTACATTTACAGACAAGTCTAAGTTGGTCAGAATATGCCTTAATTTTAATTTCATTACGTTTACAGACAAATCTATTTTGGTAAAAAATTCCTTAATTTCGTTTCAGTGACAGACAAGTCTACTGTGAGTTGGTGAGAAAATGCCTTAACTTTTACCCCAAGAACCGAGCTGCGAAGGTCGGCAAGTAAAGTGTCGCTAAGAGAATATGAACGCGAGCGTTATACTGACACTCTTTATCGGCTATCCTGTGCTATCAGGATAGAGAAATATCTCTTATGACACTCGTATAAAATCTGTCCTTGAATTGTGGTTGAAATTGTTAATCTTTCCCCAGATTTATTTTAGTTTTCGGTTTCTCATTCTATAATTATTTTTGAAGGCCTTGTATGGAATGATTTTGTTCAAATGTACCATTTTTTGGTGCTCCATGGAACTTTTTCCTCAAAAATTTGGCTAGATTATTTTTGATGCGAAGCTCGTCCGCTTCTTTGCGGAAACCTTTTATTTCGATGAACGCTTTTTATTAATTATCTAATTGCAGCTGGATAGCCACAAGCAGAACTGGAAAGCCATAAGCATAACTGGATAGCCATAGGCAGAACTGGATAGCCATAAGCAAAAGTGGATAGCCATAAGCAGAATCGCATGGCGGCTCTATTTTACAATTCTTCTCCCTAAAGAAGAAAGTTCAACACACAATTTGCTTCTAAGGCATCTCTCATAAATATTTTTTGCCTTTGAAAGTCTCAAAATTATTCTCCCATTTTGCGTTAATCAAATGGACTTAAAATTATTCTTTTTTGACTGAGGTGAACTTCTAACAATCCCTGCGTTCAGCCACAGAGATCAAGACAGACAAGTTACAAGTGGTAATCTTACGTCGGATTTATGAACTCTACGTTGTCTTAGCGGTACAGCCAGCAGTAAAAGTTCACTTGTTGTTTCGGCTTCCTTACGGGCTGTTTTTTCTGGGAAGAATTTCATAGTTTGTTGAATGTGAAATGAAATTTTTGTACATAGTGTCTGGTAACCCTACGATAATGTGTGCACAAATTTTAAATGAAAAATGCTTAGACTTGAGGACTTGGGCCAAGCCGAGCACGTTGAGTTGCTACTTTGGCAGCTGAACTTTCGCCTCCAACTGTAACTTTACGACAGCGTTAACTTTTTGAAAATTATTGTCAGAGTCCCTAATCATAAAGATATCCACTGGCAGAAACGTCCGAGCTTCTCCATGAACCAAGTTCATTCTTAGAAGAAAGCTCTTTGGAAGTAACACCGTTCGTTTCTAAAATTAACCATGACTTTAAATTGCTACGTTCAGTGTGAGTTTACCGTGTATTTATATAGCTTGCATTGCGTTAACCTAACTCACTATCAGGTTTGTAATAAGAAATGATGAAAGAGTAAAATGTTTAAAATTTGGGGATTTACATTCAGTTTTCTGGACCTGTATTTCTAGTGCACAAATTTTATCCGCGAAATATCAGTGGATAATGAACACTTCAAGACCGAGAAGAAAAAATGTCCATGGCCTCTTCCATTTGAACCTTCTCTACACAAAACTACTAAATGTTACGAGAATCATCACCTGAACTGTGATCATAGTATGGGCAGACCTAATCTTTTCGTTAGCTTAAAACTAATTATTATTTGAACCTAAAATTAGTATTAATCAAGATATATGAACACGAGTTACCACGAGAGACCCATTGCATTTCCCATTTTTCCGTGAGCAATTATTTCACCATTTTATGCCTATCTCTGACTTTACTCGTGAGATCGCCGTTAGACACGAAAAAATGGCTACGAGTGATTCATGAGAACATTTTCCAACTTTCTATTGATATTCTTCTGATATAAAGTTCACTAATTTTCATAGCCTTCTGAAAATTTAAACGTACATTTTGTGACAAGTATTTAGAACAAAACAAGTATTTTGTGACATTAAAGTAATTGAAGTTTCTTTATTTCATCACCTCTTTGTAGCACCTGTACGAATAAATGAACACAATTTTAATAAAGTGTTAACCCTTGCGCACAGCTGGAAATAGGAGTGATGGATACGCGAAGAAACTTGCTTTTGTGATCTATAATCTTTAAGGTAGCTAGAACATGAATATTGTAACAATGAACAAGAACTAATTTTCTCTACGGCTAACATGACTGTGTGAATGCGCATACGTGATATTTGACGGCCAGTTTCTGGCTGTAAATTGTTATCAGGTTTTAATTATCATTGGGAATGATAGAATACGTATATGACATAAATAAACAATGTCATTTCTTTCTGAGCGCTGTTACAATATAAATAAGAGTGACATACAAATGTGGTCTTGGTACACATACGAGTGTTGTATGTTGACCGTCCTTGCATTAGCGCTCTCTGCGTTAGAACAAATTTATTCGCATCAACAAGGTGAGCTCAACGCTCTAACCGCAACGTGCGCCACCGGTGGCCACGGAGGAGCTCACCGATAATGCTGCTCACCGACTAGTAATCACAAACTCAATTTTCATTAATATTTAGTTTAAGCTAAATAAAAGCACGATTCAGTTAGCGTTTGCTATTTTAAAAACTGCTTACTACAATTGACTTTAAATTTGAATTGAATTTGAACTTCAGTTTTACTTGCCTGAGTCAAAGTGTTATTGACATTTTTTTTAGGTAATGTGCGTCAAGAGAACTGTAAGCTGTCTAGGAATGTATACCCCACGCATAAATTTTTGACATTTATCTCAAAAATCAAATAATAGAATCAGCCAAAAAATCAGTTTAATTTTTATAATAAAGCTTGATGAATACTTAATTTTGAATTGACAGCATGATGCTCAAAGCAAGCTGGATGAGAGAGCAAAACTTTGATGTGCACATAAAACTGTAATTCATTCAGTGACGGCGACGGATTAGTAACAAAAATGTAATTCCTAAGAACCGCATCGCTGCCCACGCTGTGCTGTGGTGGCATCCTCTGTGTCACGTGACGTGGCTGTACAGTTCTGAGAGGCTCGACCTGGCAGTAGACGATAGTGGATCTGTGTATCTATTTCACTATTGTTTGTTTCGCATTATTGTTGATGTTTCATTTTTCTTCTTGTCTCACTATTGTTCAGATTTCACTTTTGCTCAAGTTTTGCCATGGTTTACGTTTCCTTATTGTTGACGGTTTGCTATACTTTACCTTTCGCTAAAGCTGACGTTTAGCTATTGGTGAAGTTTCACCATTGTTGACATTTCGTTATTGTTGACATTTCGCCTTTGTGGACGTTTTGTTATCATAATATATAACGAGATCGACTCATCATGTCGCATAACAGTTGAGTTGACGAACACTGCGTCTTACTGAACGACTTCTGCATAAGTTGCTTGTCTCCTATCTTTGCGCGTTTGCATTGCAGCATTTCCCCTGACACGTTGACTACGTAATGGGACAAATGTGCACCACTAGACATATAACTCATCGATGGGTCGCTTGATCGAGAAACTTTTAAAATAAACGGTATTTAATGAACCCAGTTAATATTTGATATTTTAAAAATTAATCACTGCTTTTGACTCTAATTCAAGTTGAATATTGAACTTCAGTTTAACCCATCGCAGTCCTCGTGTTAATCCTGTGTAATACCCGGCCAGATCAAGCTCCGGTGGACAACTCTGCGGCTGCTAACAGCTCTGCTAGCTCTGCAGCACACGGCAGGCAGCTCTGTGGACGGCCAGCGCAGAGTTGTGCTCGATAGCAACGGCTACACCGGCGTCACCGTCGCCATCGACCCGCAAGTGGATGTGCCTGAGGCAGATAGGGACGCTTACATTACTAATGTTCAGGTGAGAATCGCTGGTGTTCATGTGAGAATCGCTGATGATCAGGTGAGAATCGCTAATGTTCAGGTGAAAATCGTTAATGTTCAGGTGAAAATCGCTGATGTTCAGGTGAGAATCGCTAATGTTCAGGTGAGAATCGTTAATGTTCAGGTGAAAATCGTTAATGTTCAGGTGAAAATCGCTGATGTTCAGGTGAGAATCGCTAATGTTCAGGTGAGAATCGCTAATGTTCAGGTGAGAATCACTAACGTTCAGGTGAAAATCGCTAATGTTCAGGTGAAAATCGCTAATGTTCAGGGGAGATTTGAAGCCTATACGAGTGCAAGCCGAGTTCTCTGAAATCAATTAACCTTTACTCGTCTAAATTTTTAACTCATATTCCCAGTATCACAATCACTGTTTACTCATATTCCCAGTTTCACAATCACTGTTTACTCATATTCCCAGTATCACAATCACTGTTTACTCATATTCCCAGTATCACAACCACTGTTTACTCAAATTCCCAGTATCACAACCACTGTTTACTCATATTCCCAGTATCACAACCACTGTTTACTCATATTCCCAGTATCACAACCACAGTTATAAGACTGTCTCTGGCATCAAACTATCACAACTTCAGAATGGGGACGGAACTTGTACCCGGCAGAAGGCTCCAAAAATTATACTAGGTCACAAATTCGCCAAGAAATAATTTGTGTTCGCGTTTTTATCGAGCGTGCCATACGAACGCGTGGGATGGGTGAGGGCTAAATCAACAATGATTCCGAGTCACTGGGTTATGAAAATCGTTTATTGTCTTACAGCAAGTCAGTTAAATTCATTATGTTTCAGAACAAGAGGCACAAAATTGCACACAAGTAGAAAATGGCCGAAAAAATACTTTTCCTTGGAATTTTCCGAAAAAATTTTGGGTTTTAAATGCTGTTTATTGTTTGAAAGGATAACCTTTAAGTACAAATACTCGCCATACTTATTTTGAATTTACTTTGCAAACACTTCTATTCTATGAGAGTTTACAAAAATTAAATGTAGTTTTAGTGATATTTGGTAAAAAGTTTTAACAAGAAGGTTTTAGAATGTTCCAGATTTTGCCTCCTGGTTACCTCTTGTTTGTCTTGTTGGCACTGTTCAGTTTCAAAGAAACCACGACGTCAGTAATATGAACCGTTTAACAAATGCTGAAATGGCAGATATGCACCTTGTAAAGTATTTGTAATTTTTGTAAAGTAAATTCAAAATAAATATTGCGAGTAATAATTATTGCGTAATTAAATTTCATCCTTTAAAACAATAAACAGCTAATATCTCAACAACCTGATTTTTTTCCGTAAAGTTTCATAAAAGAAAAAATTGTAGTATTATAGGGCGATGCTTAGGGAATCTTATTCTCAAAATAAATAGAAGAACCAACGTTGTAGAGAACATTTATTTAAGCAAACGTTTCGCCATAAAATTATTCCATCATCAGTGCTGGAAGACATAAAAAAAATTTCAGTCATGAATGAGACGCTCAAGACCTGAATAGAAATACTGAGCAAAAAACTCAAAAGAATAAAAATAAATCAATCCTTTTCTAACTACTAAAGTACCATACATAAGCGTATGGGCAGTACACAAAGTACTTACAGGCGTACCCAACCATACATAGACAACACACTCACACCTACACGAATATATACAGGGTGTTTTTTTTACTTTGAACAAACTTCGAACTTAGGTACAAAAACTCAAAATAAATCGATTTTCATGTATGACAAAATGTCCAAAACTCATTAGTTTTCGAGTTATGGCGTCGCAAAGCATGTTTAGAAGTGCATGTTATAACTGGGCGCACACCAATTGTTATTTAAAGTTGTTAGTTTTCGAGATTGTCGAATACAATTAAAGCATTTTTCTCATTTCATTATGGGTTATCCATTCCATGTAATCAACGACAAGATTTCAAGCTGCAATGTGAAACTGAAATAATGAAATAAAATTTATTATTAACAATCTACATTACTGGAAAGCACGTGTTGCAGTATCAGTTCGCCATTTGTTGACACGCCGTTGCACTGTGACCATGGAAAGATTTACCAATGCTGAGAAGGCAGACATGCATTTGATTTATGGAGCTGCAGGCGGAAATGGTAGGCTCGCTCTGAGGATGTACAGAGAAAGGTTTCTTAGGCGCGAAGTGCCTGATTTCCGGTATTTTGCTACTCTGCACACGAGATTGCGTGACACCGGCAGCTTCAACGTTAACAGAGGGAATGCTGGGCGCGGCCATCATCCACAGGAGGATAGAATTGTGGAATGCTTTGAGCAACATCCACGAACCAGCACTCGTGCAGCTGCTCAACGTCTTGGCTTGCAAAACCATACTACTGTGTGGAGGGCACCACATCGTCAGCAATTACATCCGTACCATTTCCAAAGAGTGCAAGGGCTCATGCCAGGTGATTTTGAACCTCGTATGCTGTTTTGCCACTGGTTAATGCAACAGGAAAGAATGAATCGCGGGTTCTCAAAACTTATTCTCTTCACAGATGAAGCTTATTTCGGTCGTGATGGGGTTTTCAACCGTCACAATAATCATTACTGGGCTGGAAATAACCCTCATGTTATTCAGCCTAATAGTCACCAGCACAGATTTAGTGTCAACGTGTGGGCAGGCATTATTGACAATAATTTAATTGGTCCGTACCTATTACCTTCTCCTCTCACGGGACCTGCGTACACCATCTTCCTACGCGAAGTTTTGCCTGGACTACTGGAGGACGTGCCATTGGAGACACGCAGGCGAATGTGGTTCCAGCATGACGGAGCGCCAGCACATTACTTTCGTGAAACACGCCTGTTCCTGAATAACCAATTTCAAAACCGATGGATTGGCAGAGGTGCTCCTGTAGCATGGCCAGCTAGGTCGCCTGATTTGACGCCACTGGATTTCTACTTGTGGGGAACCATGAAGGACCTCGTGTATGCCACTCCTGTTGAATCGGAACAGGATCTTGTTGGACGCATTGTGGACTCAGCTGGTCGTATTACGGAAATGCCTGGCGTGTTTCAATCTGTAAGGCGCTCATTGGCGGTTAGATGTCGTAAATGTGTTGAAGTTCATGGAGGCCATTTCGAGTAACTGTTGTAATAAAACTGTATTCAAGTTTGTTCTTGCGTTAAAGTTCTTACATTAAAGTTTGTATTGATTATGTTTTTTACCTGTGTCCTGCAATGCTTACTGATTGATGGTTAGCTTACATGATAATAATTGATAATTACTCATTTAGGACAATTTATTCTTATTTTTAAACCGTGTACACGCAAATTTCATTGTGAAATTACACAAATACTACATTAGTGGGGCCCAAAAACCTCTTTAACTATCAAAGGTAGCGCTAAAAATGGTGCGCGCGTGCAATCCAACTTGAAGTTTTAATATTCTTCAAGTAACTATAACTCGAAAACTAATGAGTTTTGGACATTTTGTTATTCATGAAAATCGATTTATTTTCTGTTTTTGTACCTTAGTTCGAAGTTTGTTCAAAGTAAAAAAAACACCTTGTATATATATACACACACACAAACAAACACTTAGCACACCGCAGCATACCGTAAGTTAGGAAGTAGGGGCTACAAATAATTTTGTCGCGCTAAAATCGTTATTTAGTGAAGATATATTCGGGAATATATAAAGAGATTCTAGAATACGGAGGTCTTGTTTTTAAAGGCTTGCATAGGATTGAAAAATTGGACATTTTGAAAGCGTGATTAGAACTGTTGCAATGGTTTCTAATGGCGGACAAGCAAATGGGCGGCCAGCAGTATGAGAAAATCCTGAATGTTGGCTGTGACGTATAAACAGTTGGAGGGTAGTACTTCCAACGTACGATTGCTGGCACCAATCACAAACATACACATATACACAGCACCAGGCACTCATCCTGTCGCTATTCCCTGTTTAAAAAAGACGATATCTTAAATGTAGTCTTATAATAAACATGAACGTCAACCGCTGTGAAAAAGGTTCGCACAAGGACTAGAAACTCTCTTTGGAATTCACTTCGTAACTTGCGGTATGCTAAGGTGTGCTTAGTGTGTGTGCATGTCGTATGTGTATATATATATATATATATATATAAATGTGCAGGTGTGAGTGTGTTGTGTATGTATAGTTAGGTACGCCTGTATGTATTGTGTGTATTGCCTATACGCTTATGTATGGTACTTTAGTCGTTAGAAAATGATTAATTTAGTTTTTATTCTTTTGAGTTTTTGCTTGGTATTTCTATTCAGGCCTTAAGCGTCTTATTCATGACTAAAAACATTTTTATTTTTTCCAGCGCTAATGATGGAATAATTTTATTGCGAAACGTTTGCTTAAATAAATGTTCTCTATAACGTTGGTTCTTCTATTTATTTTATGAAACAGTATTTATTTCGCTATTTTCTACTCGGTGCGTAATTTTGTACGTCTTGTTCTGAAGCAGCCTATATAATATTATTGCAGCGCCAACATGAGTTTTCCGCCATATCTTAAGGATGCTGTAGACAGCGTTAGAGAATATAAATTATGCGGAGTTTGCGGACGATCAATACACTATTATAAATGAAAAGTAAGAAATCAGTTATTACGTTCATTTTCTGGACATAGACAAGAACAACAAACTATCCTAGATATCAACAATAAAGTTTTCGTATTATGAAAGAAGTATAAAAAACTGAGCATTTCCCCTATTTTGTCATACATGTATTTATTTCATACATTTTAAGAAGCATAGCGAAGTTGAGCATTTCTTCTATTTTTTTCTACAGTTTTTCCACAAATGTTAAAAAGTATTACAAAGTTGAGCATTTCCACTATCTTTCGTACATTTTTCAAATTTTTTCAGAAGTATAGCATAGTTGAGTAGATTTCCACTTTTTTCCAAGAGAATTTCCCTTACGTTTCCACACATCTTTTTTCATGCATGTTAAGAAGTCCCAGTATTACAAAATTGAGACCATCCACTATTTTTTCCCACATTTTTTGTCATACATATTAAGAAGCACAGTATAGTTGAGCATTACCCCTATTTTTTCTGATATCAGCCATGTTTAAACTTGGAATAACGCAGCGAAGTAACAAGGCACATTAATAACGCAGACGCTGGTGACGGAAGCCTCGGCAGCGCTGTTCGCTGCGACGCTGTCGCGTGTCTACTTCAGGGAGGTCACCTTGCTGGTCCCCCCTGACTGGAGCGTGGCTGGGGCGCTGCGCGACACTTCAGGGTAACTCTAGCCAATTTGTTACCTTGTGCTGCTTGTACAAAGGGCGCAGGTCGGTTCTGTTAAGTTTAAATTTCCAGCTTGTGAAATTATAAGAAGTACCGGGTTTGATGATTCATGTTGTTTTAAAATTTTGAAAATGAATTGATAACAAGCAACCCTCTCGTCAGTCTAATCTTTTAAGAGGATTTAGTTTTTCGATATTTTCAATAAATTTCGTAACGCAATAATGGATAAAATTGTAATGCAATAATGGATAAAATTAGAAATTAGTTACATTTTTGCATGATAAAATATTTGGAGTAACAGAATCACGACATCTTGAATGCATTTCTGTAGCTGTTGAATACTTTAATTCTGAACTTTAGCTAACACCAGAAGTGTCATCTGTGCTTGAGTATTTTTCAAATCATGTTCTGATATTTCCGGAATATTTCGCGCATCATTGTTCCCCCGCCTTTTGTTGTGCTGTAATCATTCTTCACTCGATAGTTTCCCTCATAGATTTCAATCCCTACAACTTCCCTATTTCATCGCCGACCTAACGTCGATGTAGCGTTTTCAAGTTTTCAAAACAAATAATTTCCCTGAAAAATTTCACTCCCAACAACTTACACTTTCAATCCCTACACTTATTTCAAACCGCTACACCAGCGTGAACGTAACGTTGACGTAGCGCTTCCAAATCTAATTTCACTGAGCCCAGGTTGTCGTACCACACGGCGCTGGTGCGGGTGACTGCGGGAGACACGGTGAGGGGCGCCGCGCCCTACACGCACCGGAGCGGCCCCTGCGGCACTCCAGGGCTGGCCATGACCGTCCCACAAGCCCTCCTGGGGGCCAGCGCCACGCCCTACGGAGATGTTGGTGAGGGACCTGCCGCTCGAGGGGTGGTGTACGTGTGGGGGTAGGTGCTAGGCCCTCAAGTGGAGTGGTTCCTAGGACTTCAGGTGGAGTGGTTCCTGTGAGTAGTGGAGTGGTTCCTGTGAGTAGTGGAGTGGTTCCTGTGAGTAATGGAGTGGTTCCTGTGAGTAGTGGAGTGGTTCCTATTATTATTGGAGTAGTTCTTAGTGCTTAAATGTAGTTCTCTGACGCTCTAAAGGAGGATGTCGGAACGTTGAATGATTTGATCCTCCGTAGCTGAGTGGCATGGTTATGGTGTGAATGAGTGGTTTCATACGACCGTGATTTTCAATATGACTATGATCATAATGACTGACATTATCAGAAGAGTTTTAGTTTATCAAAATCGTGTTAACATACAATAGTTTGTGAAGCTATTTCAGTAGGGTATATGTCTCATTTGTTGTAAGTGATGTGGTACCACATGCAAAAAATTTTACTCTTTAGCCCATTGAACTGTGATGTATATTTGAAATATTGTATTTTTCTTCTGAATTCTGTAAAGACAATTATTTTTTGATCGAAGTGCGTTGCAAAAGATTGTCATTTTCGTCTTGCATCGCTGGACTGTCCGCTGCGTGGCAGCCTTAAAGCCTTCATTCCAACAGAAGGTCGCGTGGGATTTTTGTCATACACGAGCCTAGAACAAACAAGGAAAGGAATGCATAAGGGAGAAAACAAGATTTTGATTAAATGTTATGATTGCAGCGCAATCTTTTTCGAGTTATTGCAAAAGATAGTTAAATGTTAGTTTCAAACACCGCAGATTTTGGAAGACTTTGCGAAACGTTTGTCAAAGGTAGTTAAATGCTCGTTTCAAGCACCGTAGACTTTTGGGAACACTCTTTTTTCGTATCGCAGCATCAACCTGGTCTTACGACTTTGAGTGACAGCATTAATGAGCTTCAGTTCACAACGTCATAAACACTTATTTTACATTATTTAATAATAACATGGTTCTTAACAGTTATTAAAGTATTTTTAACTATTTCATATTAGATGCTGTTTATATTAACACGTTGACCTCGATGGGTTAAACTGAAGTTCAAGATTCAACTCGAAATTAAAGTCAATTGTATTCCGCAATTTTTTAAAAAGCAAATATTAACTGGCTGGTTCCTTCATTTAGCTTTAATTAAGTATTTATGAAAATTAAGTTAGTGGCTACTGGCCAGTCAGCAGCATATAAAAATCCCCTCCATGTACACCGGCGTCTCACATCATAGTGTTATATAGTACGATACTATTATATCATTTTATAATAATATAGATTCAAAAGACTAAACACTTCGCTTTTAGTCGCTAACGTGACAAGTTTTTAATTGTTTAAGGCTAGCGCTATTAGAATTGAGTGCGCACAGGCAAGGTGGTGGCGCAGGAGTGGCTGCAGCTGCGTTATGGAGTGTTCCCAGAGCGCGGTGTGCCGGCCGACCCACTCTACCCTCACGCCTACACCGACCCACTCACCAACGTCTCACTGCCCACCGCCTGCACTGACGCTGCTGCTGAGCTCGCCTACACCTGGGTCGACAGGTGGGCTGACTGGTCGACAGGTGGGCTGACTGGTCGACAGGTGAGCTGACTGGTCAACAGGTGGGCTGACTGGTCGACAGGTGGGTCGACAGGTGGATCGACAGGTGGGCTTACTGGTCGACAGGTGTGCTGACTGGTCGACAGGTAGGTCAACAGGAGGGCTCACTGGTCGACAGGTGTGCTGACTGGTCGACTGGTGGGTTGACATTCGGATTGACTGAAAGGTAAGTTGATAGGTGGTCAGATGGATTGACAGGTGGGTTAACAGAGAATTAAATAGATTGATAGATGGTTAGATGGATTGATAGGTGGATTGACGGGTGGTCAGGTGGGCTAACTGATGGCCATGTTGGATGACAGGTGGGTTGGCTACTGGATTGGTGGTCAGGCAGTTGGACAGGTAGAGGGAACAAACCATGTTATGAACATAACAGGAACTCGGCGACGACGACACACTGATTCTGTTCAATGCTTTGGTTCAGAAATAATATTTCTGTTGTTTTCTAGGGTATCGTAAAAGCTCGTATATCTGGTTTTTGAATTACTGCGGCTTATATTTTATTAGTTCTTTTAGTGCTTCGACTTTTTTACTGACTGCTCTTATTTTGCCACTTTTTGTTGCGTGTATTACCAGGATCCGAGAAAAATCGTAATTATTTTTAACAAGTATTCCACATTCTAACTCATCCACACGGATCCTAATCCAACGTATTAAACTAATTCATTCCTATCCTAGTTTAACCTCTCCTGGACTAGTGAAAGATTAGTTTGTTTAATTTGGATAATCTACCCTTACAAATTCCTTTTAACCCAACATAACATAACTCAGCCTATCCTAACATAACTCTAACTTATACTACCCTTCTCGACTTTTGCCAATCAAACTTACTTCTCTTTGTGTGTCCTGCCGTATCATGAATTTTCTGTATACCTAAGGACACTTGACTCGGTAATGATGACGAACATATAAGGTTTGATAAAAATGCCCATGTAGGGACTTGAGTGTACAATGTTCATATATAATGGGACTAACTCAATTTATCTAGTTATTGTATCTGTGATACGAATTTTTTTATTGGCAGGAAGAAATTTTTGTCTGTTAAACTAATGGAAGCGAAATTGTTTGTCAGTGAAATTTAATAATTATTGAGAGTGTGCCACACGTACGCATGTAGGAAGGCATACGATTTGGCAACCGACATCTTTTTCTTTCCGCAACTGCTTTTTTATATTAGTTCGTTCATGTTGGTATGGATCTCATTTCGCAAATCCTTTTATTTTGTCAATGCTTTTATTTTGCTGATACATAGTGTACACGACCTACTAAAAATGACGGGATTCGATGTTTTCCTTGAATCAATTTTCCAGGTGTGGATGACCAACAAAAACATCCATCCTGATAGTACCCGCAATTAAAATATTCTTGCCCTTGTGCACTGGTGAAACTCGTATCACAGATACGGTCATTGAGCATCTTTATGAGCGTCACAGAGAGACGGACCAACCAATCTTAGTGTTCAATAAGATTCCCATCGTAATAACATAGAAAAAATTACGTTTAAATTTTTAAATTTATTTATTTATGAACAGATTATCACTTTACTTAAATCGCAAATTCATGAAAAATTTATAAGCGAAGAAAACGCTCATAAAATTAGACATTTTAAATCAAAAAAGAACGAAAAATCTAAAACGTTTCGGAAACCAGCTCCATTATCAGTTCTGTAAAATACAAAGTATAATCAATCTAACGTAAGTATGAAAACACGATCGATAATAAATTCCAGAATATACTAAAAATAGAATAACTATGCATTAACTATCTGAAGGGGATGAAAGCTAGGCATGTTGTTTAAAATTAGTTTTTCCTTCCTTAAAAACATGCAAAGATACTAAAATCCTAAGGTCAAAATCACGGACAGAACTTTCAATTGTTTTAAAATCATTATCACGAATAATTGCACTACACTTCTCAGCGTGGCTGCGTTTTGCTGAATGAGGAGAATGAACCTACAAGTTACCAGTACGAAAACTCCTCCCGCGGTGCTCTGCCACTCTTGCGTAAATATTGCGCGACGTCATTCCGACGTACGCCGATGCGCACTGCGCACAACTATACTTATGCACAAGAGAAGAGCGCATGAGCCCGGGAATTGAGTCCTTGTACCAAAAAAATGAACCAATATTTGCTTTGCTTATCAGTATGACACGTAAACTTACTCCAGGAAATTACTTTCTATGTAGACAAAAAGAAGATCCCTCGCCTACCTGACTAGCCAAGTGTCCGACTTGGAAGGCCGTGTTGGATGTCTTTTTCGAGGCTTGACGCCTTCGCTGTCCGACGCCATGCAAGGTTCTCCACGAAGCAGTTTGAAGAAGCTACGCGTCGCACACATACCATGAAAATGTGCAATTTAGGTATCCATAATGATATCCGTCTATGCGATCCTTACAAAGTTGTTTTCAATTATAGTTCTTTTAGTTTAGAACCTCGCACCAAATTACTTTTGGCTTATGGATTATAATTTTACAGCTCGGTTTTCAAAATCGACTTTATAAAATATTTTTTGTCATTCGAAGAATTAGCATATAATTTAAAAATTTGGTTGTTCTATTTACGCTGAATTCCTTTGTAACTTAAAATCATTGGCCTACAGGCATTTTTATGGTTTCAACACGTTCACTGCGTATTGGGCCACATGTGTACCACAGGTATATTGCTCATTTACGTGCTGGTTTAAATGCACGACATTTTATCTGTTTCGCAATGTTTTTGCAAAATGATTGTTATCATACGAGGGGAAATGTTATCGTACAATTGTATTCTTCAGATTCATCAGGAAGAATTAAAATTTATTCAAGCTGAAAAATCTATTTCCTTAAAATTTACACTCCTTAGGCGGACTATCATTAAGAATTT
>JACJUY010002118.1:96900-112933 GCA_014220935.1 Platorchestia sp. MABIK
ACATTGCAAAAGAGAAGCCGCTTTTAAATAATGCTAATAGTTCATATCCTTTAGAAATTTTTGTATAAATTTTTTCTCTCCCCCTATTTTTGTCATGAACTAACCACATTTGGTTTTTATTTTTTTCAGACTTACTGAAGATGGAGCTGGTCTCCGAAGCGTTTAAAATTGACTAATTCAGATATTTTATATTTAGCTTCGTAATTTCACATTAAAAATGTTACCTATCCGTGCTGTATTCTTCGTCTTTAAATTCTTATCGATTTTCCTATTCTGCTATTTAGAACCTAACCAAACCAACTGTTTACAATAGCAGATTCGCAGTGAACGTGTTAAAAGCCTCCAAAATTTTTTCAACGGTTCATAGAAAGGGTGATATTTCCCTGCTGAAATCCCTTGCTGAAATAAGGAACTGGTGGTGTGTAAACCCGACAAAGGCAAGGGATTTGTACTGGTAGATGAAAAGCAATACCATGGTTTTTCTTGATCCCATTAACAAATGAATGCTAAGGGTTGAGGATCGTATCAATAACTTTTTACGTAAGCTCAAAGAAACTTCATTGTTATCTATCGAAACTTATACTAAACTTTATGTATCTGGACCTAGTCCGGGTGTTTTGTATGGCCTACCTAAAATTCACAAGCCTGACTTTTCCTCTATGATTCAATTTTAGACCAATCTTTTCGACAATTAATACTCCTAATTTTAAACTTGCTAAATTTTTAGTCATTGTTTTAAATCATTTGGCCACTAATGAATTTACTGCCGATTGTTTTTTTGCGTTTACGAAGAAATTGAAAACTATCACGAATGTCAAAAATTTAACTATGGTGTCATTTGACGTCGAGAACCGATTTACAAATATTCCTCTTCATGAGACCATAGAGATTTGCCTAAATTCCTCGTTTCACGCTTCTGACAATAAAATTATCGGACTTAATCGAAATTTCTTTACGACGTTGCTTGAGCTCGCTGTTTTAATTTTTTTTATGCTTGCGGGAAAATTTTACAAGCAAATTGAGGGCATAGCTATGGGAACGCATTAAGACCAACCTTTGCAAATGTTTTTTTGTGCTTCCACGAGAAAAATTAGTTAGCTGACTGTCCTTCACTCTTGGAGCCCGTATTTTACGGTCGTTATATTGACGATACTTTCCTGCTCTTTAAAAGCCCTTCCCCCGCTCAACCTTTCCTTATTTATTTGAATGAGAAACATCCATCAATTAAATTTACTATGGAAATTGAAAACGAAGCGCAATTACCATTTCTCGATTGTCGTGTCTCTAGGAATGGGGAAAATTTGTAGCTTCAGGCAGGGCTTCCAATGTCTGCTCATCTTTTAATGATATACACGCAGAATTTAACTATCCACGCGATTTTTTGTAACAATGGTTTTCCTCTTGGAATAATAAACTCCCAAATTAAAAAATTTTTGTCTAGAAAGTATTACGGTTTCGACATTCCTGTTGAATGTGAAAATTACCTCTATTGCACTTTACCCTATTTCGGTTCTCCATCCGAAAAACTTGCCCGGGAATTACAGTCTTAATTCTGTAAGCATTTTACTGGAGTAAGTTTACGTGTCACACTAATTATCAAAGCAAATTTTGGTTCATTTTTTGGTACAAGGACTTAATTCCCGGGCTCATGCGCTCTGCTGTGTGCATAAGTATAGTTGTGCGCAGTGCGCATCGGCGTACGTCGGAATGACGTCGCGCAAAATTTACGCAAGAGTAGCAGAGCACCGCGGAAGGAGTTTTCGTGCTGGTAACTTGTAGGTTCATCCTCCTCATTCAGCAATACGCAGCCACGTCGAGAAGTGTACTGCAATTTTTCGTGATAGTGATTTGAAAATAATTGACATGTTGTGTGATTTTGACCTTAGGACTTTAGAATCTTTGCATATTTTTAAGGAAAAACCAATTTTAAACAACATGCTTAGCTCTTATCCCCTTCAGTAAGTTAATGCATAGTTGCCCTTTTTTTTGTAAATTCTGGTATTTATTATCGATCGTGTTTTCATACTTACGTTAGATTAATTATACTTTGTATTTTACAGAACTGATAACAGAGCTGGTCTGCGAAACGTTTTCGATTGTTTGCTCTTTTTTGAATCCAAATGGCTAATGTCATTCGCATTTTCTTCGTTTTTTAATTTTTAATTAAATATTTATAAATTTAAGGAGACACCGAGCATTTTATTATATTTTATTAACTGATTGTTTCTATTTTTGGTAACTCTGCAGCGCTGGACTGAAGTGCCAGCCGCACCCTCAGGACCCGAGCTGTCGCTATCTGCTGGACAGCGACGCTTCCACCTCCACCTCCTCCATCCTTTTCTCCGCCGCACTCCACTCAGTGAGACCCGCACTTCCACTCGTATAAAGGAAATTTAAATTTGTCAGTCGATGAGATAAAATAATGTTATCAAAATTAATTTTGTTTTTGATTAAATAACTGCGTAATTATTTAATATATTACTATATAAAAATTTTGAATAAAAATAATTAATTATTTAATTTATTGATTAAATATCTTATGCTATGTAATATTTTCTTAGATTTGGGTGCATAAGTAAGAATTTTCAAATCTTTTCTTCGGAAAATACTGTATATTGCGATATTTTACTTGGTTACGTGACCTTTCAGAAGTATTCAATTCGTGTGTGATTTATGTGTTTGAACTTATTAATTTAAATGACTTCCTTTAATATCCAGGTAATTTAAAGTTGTCAAGACGTTGCCTTTTTTTATAAAAGCTGGATTTTACGTTGTTCCGGTCATCGATTTAAAAAAAGGCGACTTAATTGAATTTCACGGATAAAATTCAAAAACGGATTCAAACCGATGTTAGTTACAGGATGTACTAATGATGTTACGGAATGATAAAACGTATTTCATCCCAGACATTATGAGATGCATTCTTCAAGATTTTGAGTATGGAAAGTTTAAAGTACAAGAAAGAATTGAGGTGGGAATGGAGAAAATGAATCTTGAGTGACATTCGGCATCCCATATCCTCGTAAGACTTTAGCAACTCTTCAAAACAGGCACAATTCTTTCTTGTACTTTAAACTTTCCATACTCAAAATCTTGAAGAATGCATCTCATGATGTCTAGGTTGAAATACGTTTTATCTTTCCGTAACATCATTGTACATCCTGCAACTAACATTGGTTTGTAACCAATTCCAACTGAAAAGGAAGAAAATGTAAAAGACACAGGGATCGAACTATAGTAATTTATAGATAATCGTACCACACATGCACATCAGAAAAAAGCGTGTATTAATATTGTTTAGTCCAAAATCCGACGTTTCATTGAGTTTTAATATTCTATCTTCACTATTGAACCCAACCGTCCATTATTTGCTATTTTAGGAACGAACTAAGTGCTAAATCCGGCTGCAAAGTTTTTGTGCCAAGTTTTCATCCGTCTTGTGGGTAATCATCTTCGCGAAGGCTACAAAACTTGCTGACGTCAGGGAATTTCTCGGTATCCAGGATACAGCTGAGAACCTGGGAGGCTCTTTGGTGTGGGTTAATTTTAAATGAAGTTTGCAGTACTGGAAGAAATATTTTTTTCACATAATAACGTAGTTTAACGAATACCGTACGTCTTCACGTCTGTAAGATTTGTAATGTTAGTCCTGATGATGACTCTCAAGAAGACCCAAAGTTTGGCTCAGTCAAATTCATAATCTAGTAAAGTTCTAAATTGATGCCCGCAATATAGAGCAATGATGTTTGCGATTTATTATACCGGTTTCTCTTAAGGAGGGTCCCCATTTTTTCGCACAAAGAAATTTCATTCAAACCTTGCACCCTCTGAAATAAAAATGCCAACATACAGCCAATAACCTAAAATTTACCTGGACCTTTCCCGCACCCTCTGGACTATCGTCTCGCACCTCCAGGTGGTGCGTGCACCCCAGGCTGGGAACCCCTGACCTAAATGGTAAATAATTTACCCCTTGTTTCAGGCGACGCAGGTGTGCACAGACGACACACACGACCCCATCCCACCGACGGCACACAACCGACTGTGTGGCGGCAGAAGCGTCCTGTCCGTCATGCTCAACCACACAGACTTCGCAGGTGCCGTCTGTTCTGCATTTCTTCTTTATTCAATTGATAATTTTTTTTTATTCATTCATTTGTTTATTTATTTATTCATAAAGTTTTCTCCGCATCATCGATTATTGTGCATCCGCATGTATCGGAATTGGTGATCCCGTGAATAAGTTAAATTGGGGTTGTAAACATTGGCAATAGGTTTAGGCTAGTTGGGTTTGCCAATCGAATGCTAAGGAGATTAGCGCGCCCAGGGGCATACTGTTGGGTTATCTCAGCCTTAGATAGGCTGTCGGTACTTCTATCTTTCGTGACCAATTTACTTTTTACAGTTTTCATTCCTTCTCCCGTCTCACACTTTTAAAAACCTTTCTTTGTCTACGGTTCCTCTTCCTCCCTAGTTTACTGCTTCTATGTGCACGGCATCCTGTGTGTATATACACCTTATGACTAGATAACACGTTTACTAAAGTCTGTGTGTACCACATGGCCCCTTCTCTTCGCTCTCTTGAGGTCACCATTCTTGTGGCTGTGGATCTCAAACTAACATATATAATTCCACATTATTCACAGCAAGAAATTGATCTCGGACTTTACATCATTATTGTTATTATTATTATTATTATTGTTAAATCAAGCAAAGCAACCCCAACGGGACGGATCGTGGATCCATAGATTTCACATAGGAAACCCCGCCAGCATCAACTCCACGAACAGTGAAACAGAAACAAAGAACAAAGAAAAAAACTGAAGGAAGAAAGCAGGAGAAGGAGAAGGAGACATCAGCCACGCAACAACCAGGAGTTGACAGCACCCTTGAAACCACCCAACGAACCCGAATCAAACACGGCAGAGGGAAGGAAGTTCCAGCGGGCAACGGAACAAGGGACAAAGCAACGCCTATACTGCGAAGTCCTACACCTAACTTCCCTCAGCTCAAAACTGTGAGCAGCAGCAGCACCACGGGTAGCCCGAATCTGCTCGGCCCGTGGGGGAAGCATTTGGAACAACCAGTGCCTTCTATTGTTGAATAGCTGATAAAAAACACAAAGTTGGGCAGCTAGCCTTCTGTGCGCCAGAGACGGCAGCACCAAACCCGGACATAGCGCTGATGCAGATCTTACAATGCGATCCAAGAGACACAGGTGGCAATCAGCCGCAGAGCCCCAAACAGGCGAATAATACTCGAGCAGAGGAAGAAGAAAGGCACAGAAGTCTCTCCGCTCCAACTGAGGGTCCTGATAAATTCTACCAATCACCAATTACCCTCAGGACCCCCAGCCTTTTGGAGACCTGTGAGACTACCCTCCGCACATGCGCCTCTAATGTGAACCTCCCGTCAAACCGCACACCAAGGAAATCAAGTTCAGGGTAAACCTCAATAACTCCCCGACCTATGACTAGCTCACCGAACGGGGGCTCACTGGTCCTGGATCTACTCTCTATGAGCGCCTTTGACTTACTAGGATTAAGTATCATATTCCACCTCAAGCACCATTCGTTGATGCGTGACAAATCAGCATTCATGTCTTCCACCACCGCTGGACGCAACATGGGACCGGGCACAACGGCGACCAATAACGAGTCATCAGCATAAGCAATAACATTACTTCACACAAGATCAAACATCTCACTGGTGTACAAAACAAACAAGAGAGGACCAAGTACACTCCCCTGGGGCACACCTGAGACAACCTCACACCAATCACCCGCCACTCCGTCAACCACCACTCTCTGCCTTCGTCCAGCCAAAAACTCTTCACATATCGATAACAACTTGCCACCAACCCCTACGAGTGCCAACCTGTGCAAAACACCTACGTGGCTAACTCGATCGAAGGCCGCGCTGAAAGCCAACTGTACAACCACAGCCTCACGACCCGCATCCAAAGCAGTCTGAAGCAGGGGGGACAAGGATAATAGCTCGTCTGCACAGCCTAAGCCACGTCTGTAAGCAAATTGAGCTGCAGGGAGAAACCCCATACTCTCACAATATCGCGACAGTCGACCCACAATTAGCCACTCGAACACTTTTGCTAGGACTGGGGTGATAGAAATGGGACGATAATTCTCCACCAGCGGAGAAGGAGGACCCTTAGGAACAGCCGTCACATTGGCTGATCTCCAGCAACTCGGAGATTGACCAGACCTAATCAGTAACCTAAAAATGACACTAAGTTTGGGAGCTAGCTCCTCAGCCGTCCCCCTGAAAAACAGCGGAAACACGCCCAACGGGTCGACCCCTCCACCCACATCAAGTTCAGAGAGTAAACGTCTAACCTGTCCAGACCTAAACGCCAGCGAACAACGCAAGGGTCTTGGGTAGCATGTGGGAGGCAATACAAAATTCTCCCTACTCTGCTTACCATCAAATTGAGTGTTGAGCAGCTGCGCTTTCTCTACAGGATCAACCACCAGTGCCCCTCCAGGGCCTAGGAGGGCAGGAAGAGCAGGCCTAGCACCAAATACAGCTCCCTTCAACGTAACCCACCATTTGCGCGAAGACGAGGAGGAATTGAGGGCATCCCGCAGTCACCGATCATGCCGCTCACGACTCATTAGATGAACAACTGCTGAAATTCAGCTATAAATAGTCGTTTGAGAAAAGATATAACCCCAATTAATACTCACATGCTGTCCAAGTGTGCTCGGAAAAATTAGTTACGAAAACATTCCCATCAACATCTAAGCCTGAAAGCTTCAGGCTTGCGGCCAAAAAGAGATTTCGTTTCCTCTAGATTAGGAATCACGCATTTACGGTCAGATGTCGCGTTGGCAGCCGAATGTTCATTACTGTACATTCAACTTTTATTTAAAAAAATAATAACCATTAAATTACGCTTTGTCAGTTTCCTTCTCATTTCATGTAAGTGCGAAATCTTCTCATCTACGCCACTCCTTTCTCATAGAAGAACACCCCAAAATCGCTTTCTCTGCAAACATATTTTCAATGAGCCAGTCTCATTGTTCATCTTAAAACCAACATTGGTTTGTAATCAGTTCCAAATTAGAGAGATAAGAGAATGTATCAAATGTAGGAGATCTTAGAATCAAACTATAGTATTTTATTGATGATTATCGTACCATAAAAACAATCATAAGGCCCAGTACAACACACGAATGATGTTTTGGTAACCGCACTTCTCCCCCAGGGGGCGCAAACCAGCCGAACTCTGCGGCCTACACAACTCCTGTCTTCTCAGTCGTGGTGCCGGGCGCGTCTAAACCTTTGTTTCTGCTGCTCGACGATTCCATCAGAGTGAGACATTTGTTAATTATCGTTACGCAGTTGCGCACTGTAAGCATCATTATAATTACTCAATTCAACCTATCTTACAACGTAGCCTGCCGCAGCATATCGTATACTTTTTAACTTGTACTCAGGTGTTCGAAATTGCGCTAGCAGGATGTAAAGATTTGTTCACACCTAATCTTCACAAGTTGTACCTTCATAGGTGTGGAAACCTTAGATTTTGGTAAGCATGGTAGGAGAAAAACTAGGAAAGGTCTCTTGCGCTTGCGAATTTGGATAACTTGATCCAATTTAGTATCAGAGAAAAAGTTTAACGTAAAATCAGTAATGAGGGAGCTGGAACTTCAGATTTACAATTGTAATAATTTGGATGAGAGTTCTTTTTATCTAACTTCTCAGCCTTACGGATTTTTTCCAGTTCATCACGCGTTAAAATACGAAGAAAATTGCTTATAATATTTGCGAAAACACTCAATCTGTAAAATTCTATATCACTGCCTATTTATAAAAACGCAACGTTTCGTTGCACGAGCAACTTTCTTCGTCTTTTAACGCGTAATGAACTGGAAAAATTCGCGAGTAATTCCGCTTTCATGAAGCCATGATGACATTGATGAGATGATTCTAAGCGAAATGAATGGGCGGGTGTTGAATTAGTTACTCAAAGTGGCCAGATGCTCAAGAAATTCTTTAACACGTTTTGAAATGTTTAATTTTATCTGTGTGTGTCTCCAAATAACTTATATACTATTTTATAAGATTATTTTGTCTATGAATGAGCAAAGATTCTCTCTATCATAATCCCGCTCCACAAATTTCTATTCGCTCCACAAACGTAAAATAATCTTCAGCAATCCAGACATGCATTTTTTAAACGATTTTGGTTTTAAAAAGTTCTGTTGTGTATTTTAGCACCCAACAAAAACTTACAATTCGCCTAAGAATTGCAAGCAAAATGAGATTCAATTTTTCGACGAAACTTTATTTACAAGACAAACAGTAATTACAGTGAAAGTGAGTTGATAACACATGGATGCAAATCCGCATTTCGTGACCAGATGGACCCTGCCAACAATGGCTTGGCGATTTACAACACTCTGAGACGGACTCTGTCACAACTGCTCCCGGCCGTGCCAGATCTGATGATCGGTGCTGGCAAGTTCCAGTCAGACACATTCACTGCCTTTAACAACGTCTCCTTGACGCCTGCCTCCAGTCTCGACTTGGACGCCTTCTTGTCTTTCATCCCAAGCGAGTTAGGGCTCGTTGACAATGTCAACGCCCCGGCCGCTCTGGCAGCCGCAGCAGAGCTGCTGCAAGGTACCGGGGAGGTCAATGTTCTCTTGGTTGAAATTTCGAAAGACAATGCAGGGTCTGTACCTGATCTCACAGCGAACGCGGACTTCACCCTCAACGCCGTCTTGTACAACTCTCCACAAAATAACCTGTGGCTTCCTGGCGCTCTGCAGAACATTAAAGGTGAAGTGATAGAATTTTTGAAATCTAATTCCTTGAGTAAGAAGAAGGTAATTTTACGCATGCAAAACGTTTGTGCAACTAGGGCTTGATACATTTTTCCTTGAAGATAACATAAAAAACATGCATTTATAGACAGCCATGTGCTCATTGGTACCACAGATTTTAAACCAAAACATGCGAAGTATTTATTCGTCTTTGATTGTGTTATTGTTACAGAGCGATATCGCTTCGATCCTTTGTCCCGACCATCGACGGCGTCGAGTTTCATGCAAGATCTGGTCGGTGATGTCGAGGTAGACTTCGTAAGTATTGTGGGCTGCAGCATGTCTGGGCTTCTTCACACGCGTTCCAGTTACTAGCTTTGGCTAAATTTCTCCAACATTTTAATTTTTTTAAATGTTCTCCAACGGTTTTTAAATATTTGTATCGTTGTCTGACATTTTTTCCAGAAGTTTTAAATGGTTTTCAAGTTTTTATAATGCATTCTAACCAATTTTAACAAAGTCAAAATTATTCTGAGTTAGTCTTCAGTATTTAACAATGTCGTTGCCTGCATTAGAACATCGGATCGTTTTTTAACTTGTTTTCAGGGATTTAAAATTGCTCAATTTTGAACGTAATAATTGATGATCCTCTCTTGCCGTCAATTTTTTCTTAGTAACACATTTTTGCCCTTATTTTTCTCTACTGCCTCACTCGAGTCCTTGCATTATCTGAAATAGTTTGAAAAAATGCGGGCGACAACCAGGTCTGTGATATGCTCTTAATACTTTAACTGCACATTGGTGTATATGTGTACCACTATGAAAATTGCTCATTTATGCATCGACATAAATGAATTATATTTCAGTCGTTTAACTATCTTTTATGAAATAAATTTTAGCAAACATGGGAACATATTATGGTGCCATTGTGTTTTTCACACTTCCTGGAAAGGTGGAAAATTTATTCAAGCAGTGAGGAAGGTTCTCCAATACGGCTTCTTCCAACCGAACCGACCGTATCAATCGCACAAGCGCAGATAACGTGTTAAATGTCCACAGCTGCTCCACAAATGTGGAAAGCGAAGTTCAGTAACTCATGAGCGTAAACAAAATAAATACCATTTAGTTGTCTTATTTACACCGTCTTTTTGAAATACAGATGGATAAATTTTTTCTAAGCGAAAATTTTCTCTCTTTCATAAATAATTCTAATCTAAGTTTTAAATAATTGCACTATTTTCAGGAACTCTAACTCGCACTTCAATCTCAAGCTCTACAAGCCTTTGTGAGGCTGTATATTCTCTCAACTTATTGAATAAAGCTCAGCTAACGTTCGTTATGTTCTACCATGTGTTAACTAAGTTAAGATGCCCGAATTTGACCGTGCTATCAAATCGATGTTATTTTCAATGTCATTTGTAATGTTTGTTAATAATTCATGAATTTTGCTTCACTGAGAAGTTTGATCAATAAAATACGATTTTGTATTTCCAGAGTGCTGTTATAAAATAAGTCTATTCAAATTTCTTCTCCCATGATAAACCCTCAATTGTCCTCTGTACGGTCAATTTTCGCAATGTTTTTCGCATTTACTGAGTTGAGTTTCATATCTAATTGTTGCTGTTCATTTCAGAGGTGTGAATCATACTTTTTTAAATTATCAGGAAATTCAGAATTTTTTTTAAACAAAAGATCGCAGCGACTCTCAAATCGTTCTTCTATGTGAGTCAGCTTATTTCAATTTTTGAAAAATCCAACCTCAGTAAGTCAACTTAAGTCAATTCTTTTACAATTCGACCCCAGCTCTTGGACGAAGAAGTGGCCATCACCAACGGCACCACCTCGAAAGAAGTTCTGGTGGACGCCACCACTGGAGCTGTGGTGGACTTCCACGTCAGTCTCAAAGGAGTCAAGTGAGTGGCCCCGTCAACCAGTCGTTCAAGTCATTTAAAAAACAGGAATTTTCGGAGAATTCAAACTAGATGTAAATCAATGTAGAACTAGACAAGGTGTAACTAAATGTAGGACTGAATTAGATGTAACTAATCGCTGCTCACAACTGAATGAAAGAACTTTGTGTCATGAATCAATGCTCCTCAAAAACCTGCCGGTGTCTTTCTGGTTGATGCACGCAAGCGTTTCGTATCCGACGATAGCAAATTTGGTCCTATTTGAGAAGTCCATGGAAGCTGGCATTGCACCCGGGCTTATAAGACATGTATTTTGACGTAACAGATGTAACTCTGCTCATGTTTTGGCATTGATATCTACGAAAATAATTCATGAATAGAAAGAGAAAAGAATGGAATAATCCCTCCAAGGCTAATTCATTGTATCTGAGCGAAAAGAATTCGCAGTTTATTGAAAAAATCAAGTTGAAAAATACGAATCAAAATAGCTTATTCATTTCCATTTATTTTTAAGACATAGCAATAGTAGAAAGAACTTCGAGTTGTTTAGTTATGCTTGAATGTATATTGAGATAGAAAACTACTGTCATAGCTACGAGACACTTCATTAATACATCTCTCACTCCTGTAAAAATTGTTATAGACTGCCATTTAATGCATTGCTACGTTTAATTTCTAACCATTAAGTAAAAAAAAAATAACGACCAGACTGAAGGAAGTTACAGTAAATCACTTGCATTTCAACAGACTTTATGAGTAAAGCTTCAAAATGAGCTATTCGGAACAAAATTATCCTTTTACTGTTTTTTAAGATCCACTTATTTACTTCGTTCTTCAATCAACGTTCAAAGCTGAGGTCAAAGTTTAGATTATATGCAAGAACTGAACAGGGAGAATAAGAATTTGCAGTTTACCCCTGGGTAAATTTGTTACTTAGTTGCTGTGTAACCATACAACGAAAATAAAAAATGACAAATAGCTGCTATAGCATTTTACCAGGCTGGGGTATACATAAAGAAGGATGTAGTAAAATTCGCCGATGCTTTTACCTCACTGTTATGCATGTCTACTAACAAACAACACAATCCAGTACAAACGACAATTCATAGGAAAATTATTATTTTAATAATTTTAGCTCACAGAGACCGCTGCCGTGTGCCTCAAATTTTTGATTGGAATCGTTTTACATCAAGGCTGTAACTACTGCAAAACGTCAATGATGATTCTTTTTTGCTATTTCTGAATGAACTTTTTGTACGGAATTCCGTAGAATGGATGTGTGGAATAAAGTGGCTTGTAAACAGCCAATGTTGACTATAGCCCACAAAGCCACTCATTTAAATTACGCCGAATCCCTCGTATAACGGACTGTTGAGGAGTAGAGAAATATCATGCCCTCAAATGAATCACAATTCTGTGTATATAACGATGATTCTCGCGGTCGTGTTCATCGAAGATCTCATGAAGCCTTTAACAAAGCACGTGTTTAAAGCGGCGGTACAAGGAGGAGGAGAAGGGTCTGTCATGTTCTGGGGCTGTTTTAACTGATCTGAAGTAGGTCCTTTAGCTAAAGTATTCGTAAAAATGAACCAGCAAAACTACACTGAGCTGCTAGACAGCCACGTTTTGCCATTCGTACAATATGTGAAAAAAGTGAGGCATGTTGCTTTGCTTATCTCTCAGGATGAAAACTGCCTGATGCATCAGATTAGAACAGAAATTAATACTTCAGGATATGTCAGTCATTAAGATAGGCCAGCCAAAGCATAAACCCAAAGGAATATTTGTGAGACCACCTCGAATGACAAGTTAGACGTCAAGAAGATCTTCCACAGGCTGTGGTCGCACTACAAGATCAGATGGTGCAAGAGTTGTTCAAAATCAAGTGTACATTAGACTTGATGCACTTGTACTTAGACTCATAGACTTGTTCATGCTTACACTTGTTCATGGACTAAATGTCGCGCATGAATGTCATTATTACTGGTGCTCGTGGAAGTCCTACGCGATATTAGTAGCAGGTGACTCACTTTTTATCCGGGGAATTTTTATAAATAATTGAAAACGGTTGGTAATGGAACTTTTGTTACCTTTACAGACACGAATTTGAACTTTGAATTTCAATTAAAGACACCCAGCATCAACACAGCTGTTGACACGAAACTGTGTTTCAGGGACGCCACTGCACTGGCGAACGACGTATCGTTTGAGATCCAGCTTGTGTCGCCATCGGGTGAGATCGTCAACCAAACCAACGCCACAAATTTCGAAGCTGCCATACAAGTCGTCGACGCTGAACCTGGCGGGTGGCTGTGAGTGTCGCGAGCATGATCTGTGTTTGGTATCCACTTCACCTTGTAGGCGTTCATGTTAATTGTTTGGGTATGCAGCATCAAAGGAGTTGAATATTTAGCCGTTGTGTTAAAAATACTTTATAAAATACTGAGCTATAAGTTTATTAACCTTAAATCCACATAACTCTGTTCTTAGCAGTAGTAATATATATCATTAGTTTAGCACTGGTAATGATTAAATTTAGGAGAAAGCGAAGTTTTCTGTAATTTAGATTCGGTGAGATGAGTCACGACGTAGTGCACAATCTTGATGTTATAGTTCATCAATACAAACTGTCAAAATCAGTCTCACCGACGAGCTCGATTAAAAACTTTTGCCAATTAAAGTCGCAATTTTGTTATTAATATTGAGCTAAATGCCGTGAATATACATTCAAGTCTGCTAGGAAGAAAAAATTAGGTCACAATATTGATGAATTTTAATTTTGTTTCTAAGCGAAGGAAAGCTGGTTGTGAATCAATCCGGGTCATAAATCAATAGATGTGATTAATCAATGGACGTGATGAACCAGTGCAGGTGACAAGACAATATGTATGATGGGGCCGATATGAAAAGGACATCAGCAACGATGAAAGTTGCGTATACAACATCGAAATCTTCAACACTCGATGCTGGTTGAAAACTCCCAATTTTTTTAGAGCAAAATCGCACAAAGCTTAGAGTTTTGAGATCACATTACGTACAAAAACTGCAACAGAGCCTGGCTTGCAATACCTAAGCGGACTTGAAGCTAACGACCTGATTTCACTGTCAGGTTGTCTGTGAGCAACACCAGCCCTGTCTCCGAATACACCGTGTTCATGACGGTCATTTCAACGAGACGGCCTGGCACATCGAAGCCCGTCTTTGCGTCGTGGACGAACGCTGAGTTTTTTTCCGCCGTTCAAGACGTAAACGACGTACCGCTCGTGGCGTTTTTCTCCGCCTTCACTTCAGATTACAGGCCCATCACTGGCTTCAAAGTCACTGGCACTGTCAGAGAAGCTTCTTCAACTACGAGTACGACGCTGGAGTTCGTCGACGATGGGATTGGAGGTGAGATAGTGATTTTAAGTCCGTGCACTTGTGGTAGTTCTGATTGTCGGGGTCGCGGAATTTTCTATTAACCTGGGCTGCGCGACTCCCACTTCCACCAGCCTAACCAACGTAAAGCATGGGTCGTAACGCTGCTACCGCACTTTCAATGCTCTCCAGGGTCCGTTTTTAATCCATCAACCTATCTCCAGAGCATCCACGGCTCGACTCAGCCAACAAACTCAAGAGCCGTCCCAGGCTTCGGTACAGTCGCCAACACACTCACTTGACACTTAGACTGCGACCTGAGCCGTATCTGGTCTCTGAGGGCGTTTTCATTATGCTGCTGACCAACCGGTAGTCACGAACTTAATATTTAAAAATTCTTAATCAAAGCTAAATGAAAACATGATCCAGTTAATATTTGGTGTTTTTAACATTGCTTTCTACGATTCAATTTCAACTTAAATTGAACAGTAAACTTCATTTCTATCTGCCGCAGTCAAAGTGTTGATACTGAAGGCATTAGCGCACTCTGTGGCCAATATACAAGAAAGCTAATTTCTGCCTTCACAGGCAGGCACTTCGCCTCATGGTAGTAATTACGAGGCTGATTTGATCACAGGTCTGCTGGGCTCTGTTTTGCGTTGTACTCCTAGACGACTTAGCGCTAAAACTCTTCGTGACCCAAGAGTTGATGCTGATGCTTTTTAATTCTCTTCTATGAAAGTAAAATTCTATCAGCAAAAACATTTATATTTAAAACACAACATTTTTTAACCGGCAGAAATTATTTTTACATGAAAATGTAGAAAATTTACACAGGCAATAATTAACTATGAGCAAGAGCCTTGTTATCCTTATGAGCGTTTTGAAATTCTAATTTTGTTCATCTGAACCATAATTAATTTCTGACAATCTGAATTCTTATTTAAAGATCAACTATCAACTTTCAAGCTTAAGAGTAGCGTTTACATCTCACCAAATTTGAATGGACTATCATTTCACGTTTTTATCAATAATACATTCAAATCTGTCAATTTCGTTAGAAAATTTTCACGTTCGGAATTGTTTTACGAAAAAATTTCATTGGAATTTTTCATAAAACCAAAATTTGTTTCAGGAAGCGTCCTTGCTTCATTAAAATTCCTGGACAATTGACCTGGCAAATAGTGAGAGCGAATTCAAGAAGCAAACGAAGAGTTGGAGCAAATTGTTCGAATTTTGAGTGGAATCCATTGCATCTCTCAAGTCATTCTCGGGCTTTCTTCAAGGCTGGTTTGCAAATGTCTCTTCTTCCTATTTCATTAAGACTGTTTATTTTTCCGAGCCATTGAGATAATCACTGCAAATATAGCTGCACTGGCTGTGACCTGTGCAGTTTTTTGACGACTATTCTTAGTCAGTTTTTTGTAGGTAGAGGGGATCCATTTTGCCTGTCAGTTTTCTTGAGAAGTAATCGACGTTATTTCTTGCAACTGCCAATCGATTATAGTTCTTCCTCCTCATATTCTCTTATCCTATTCTTCTCTGCGATGGATAATTCTAATAAATTTAAACGTAACATTTGAAAGGGTCTGTCCTTGCACCTCGCTGAGAAAGATTGAGCACGAGTGAAACTATTATCACCATTTGCCGGTAGACCCTGACACTACGAAGCACGACGGGATTTACACAGCCTACGTCACCGAAATCAGCTCGGGCTCCAGTGAGCTCGTGCTGGACGTCAAAGTTGAGTCAACGTCTGATTCCAAGCAAAGAAGGTCAATTTACAGCTACAGAACTGCGCCCAGGCTGCTTCCAAGCGATCCATGTGAGTCATTCATTCAATTTACGTTCATTTGTGAGTCATTCGTTCAATTTACGTTCATTTGTGAGTCATTCGTTCAATTTACGTTCATTTGTGAGTCGTTCGTTCAATTTACGTTCATTTGTGAGTCATTCGTTCAATTTACGTTCATTTGT